>VDFB02340448.1:0-65564 GCA_007258455.2 Sequoia sempervirens
AGAGATGTTGGATAGAGTTCTTGTGTGTGTATGAATTTGATGTACATTGTACATCAAAGGGAAGGAGAATGTTGGGGCATATGCTTTGATCAAATGGTGACACAAGTTCATGACTATGATAGTGAGTACAAACTTGAGGACTCACATTTTATAGCTATTTCCAATGGACAGACAATGATTTTGTTAGAGGTGTATAGGGCTCCTTATGCAACATGCCCAGGGGTGAAGAAGTTGCATGTAGATCTTCTCTAGTTGTATCATTAGGCAGGGATGTATAGAGATATTGTAGAGTTTGTGGCTTGATGCCTTGAGTGTCAGAGAGTCAAGGCCAAGCACTAGCACCCTGTAGGACTCCTTAATCCCCATGAGATTCTAGACTAGAAATGGGACACCATCTCCATGGATTTTATTGTTGGTCTACCCTTTTCTTCTCGTTGCCATGGTGCCATTATGGTGACGGTTGAAAAGTTGAACAAAGTGGCTCACTTTTCTCTAGTTTAGATTACTTTTTTAGCACCAGCAATAGCAAGGGTGTTCTTGGATGAAATAGTCAGGTTACATGGGATTCCTCATAGGATTATATCAGATAGGGATCCAGTATTCACCTTAGCCTTTTGGCGAGCATTACAATAGACATTGGGCACCCAACTCAATTTTAGTACCGCATGCCACCAAGAAATAGATGGGCAGACAAAGAGGGTTAATTAGGTGGATATGTTATGTATGTATGTGATGGATCATCGGTCTAGATGGCAGGAGTACCTTTACCTAGTTGAGTTTCCTACAACAATAGTCATCACAATAACTTGGGTATGGCACCTTACCAAGCGTTGTATGGCAAACCCTATAGGACTCCATTGAGTTGGGATAGGATTGGGGATAGAGTTGCTATTGGTCTAGAGTTTTTATAGGATATCGAGCGACAGGTAGCTCTGATCAAATAGCGGTTATGGGAGGCTCAGGATCGACATAAGATGTATAAAGATGCCAAGAGGGTAGATTGGAACTTTGTAGTGGTTGATCAATTTTTCCTGAGAGTTCGGCCACATAAGAGTCTAATCTATTGTGGAAAGGGCTTTAAACTAGCACCACAGTTTGTGGGTCCCTTTGATAGTTTGGAGAGGATAAGACCCATTGCTTATCGTCTAGCCTTTCCACCTATCTTGTCATGTATCCATGGTGTCTTTCAAGTTTTATTTTTGCGACATTATGTGCATGACCCTCTCATGTTTTAGATTGGAATGCCCTAGAGGTGGATTCAGACGACCAGTTGAAGTTGGAGCCCATTCGCATATTGGGTCATCGAACATTGGTCTTTTGGAGGTGAGAGCTGGACCAAGTAAGGGTCTAGTGGGACATATATGATGAGGTTGTCGCTACCTGGGAGGATGCATCATAGATGAGGACATTGTACCCTCACCTCTTTATGGACATCCAGGAGGAAGTCCAACCCTAGGGGGGAGGATGTGAGACCCATCTTTTTAGTACCAGGGATTACATGATTCATGTCATTTTGTATGATCTGTATAGACACTTTTTGACCTTGGATACTTTGACATCATGGATTATAGCCTTGACATACTAATGCTATCATAGATATATTATAATTGTACATGTATGTTGATCTTCATTGATATGGTTTTTGTGGTGTTATGATATTAATGGAACTAATCTATTGATTTTTTTATCATTATCCTATGATCATATGTTAATGTGATTGACGGAACTGTGGATGTTGAATGTAGCATAATTGTGATTTACTTGATGGAGTTTATTTTATTAATAAGAAACTTATGCCATGAGGTGAATAAATGTGATGAGTTTCTTAGTTCTATAAATGTTCTTACATGAATATCATGATGTTTCTTCATGCCTTGTTTATTACGATGATGGACTAATGTTTGTGAATGAGTGTGCAAGACAGTCCATGGCCGGTGGTCCTGGGGGGAACACCAAGGTGACTTATGTTGTAATGGTTTGTGATTTGGTTATTTATGGTGTGTTGGTAAGCACCCTTGTTTTATTTTCTAGTGTCATGGTTAGTACAAACGAATTGTGTTAACATTTTAAATCCAAGTTTTAGGGAAATCTAATGTGTTTTAGTTAGGTTGGCATTTGCATGAGCCTAGGTCATAAGGTTAAGTCTTGGGGTAACTTTATCTGTTTAAAAATCAATTTGAAAGCCTTAGGCCCCTTTTATGGAAGCACTTTCTACAAGTCACAAAATTCAAAGTTAAGGCAAGTTTTAAGAGCTTACTCACCAAAAATAGGGAGGTGTGTTCAAAAGGGGAGGCAACACATGTCTATTGCATAATTGATCATGGGTGTTTAGGATCTTAAGTAAGTTTTGTTTGAAAACCATTTTTCATTTTTTGGTATTCTTGATTCATGCTGATTTTTTCTATCCAAAAAACGAAGGTGAAAAGAAGGCTTGAAAGGAGGGTCTTTGGGAGAAGGCTGATGTTGTTTGTATTCTCCAATGCCATTTTGAGGGCTTTACAAGTTGGTTTCTTTTTCTACCCCTCTTGTGATTAAATGTGTGAAATAGGTATGGACATTGCTTTGTGAGGATTTGTATGGTGCTATGACTATTTTGTTGGGATTGATGTCATGTTAAATGTCCCTAATGTTTTAGGTTCAATTTGTGTGGGGTTTAGAGTTGGAGAGATTTCCAAATTGAGGCTCGTTGTTATTTGGGTAAGAGTACCCTGGAAGTTTGTTTGGTTGTGTGAAAATTGACTATGAATATGACTCAATGTGTTATGGAGGTGAATGGTTGAGGAGTGGAGGTTGGAAGTGGGAGGATGATTGGATATTGTGGTGTCAATTAGGGATGACAATGGTTGTCATTATTTAAAATTATGTGCTCCCCCTAATTAGGGCTCATAAAGCTGAGACCTGTGTTTGTGTGTAGTGTGATGTTTTAAACCTATGTTGCAATCTTTGAATGAGTTATTCTATGTTGTGTGGTGGCTAACTATTGCTGCAATATATTATGTCATGTTTTGGAAGTGTGAGATTAGATACTTGGTCACCTTGGTTCTTTCCCTAGCTCGGGGGTGGGTTGTTATTTTATCCCTATGGATGGGAGGTGGGATTTCCACTGGTTATGAGTCATTTGTTTCTTTTGTGCAAAAGGTTTGTGTAGAAGGTACAACTAAAAAGGGGTTTATGGTGGAGAATTTTTGCTATTTCAACTAGTTACAGTTCCTTACTAGAAGGGAAATGTTGGCCTATGTCATGTCTAACTGCATTTACAGAGCTCTAAAATATAAAAAATGTCTTGATCTCTGCTGTATATTTCTGTTGTTTTAGAAAAAGGGTTTCTTTCAAGAATGGAAGCTAGAATATGGGACTAGAAATAAATGCAAAATGGTAAATCAAATGTTATTCTTCTTAAAAAAAAGGTTCTACAAGATAGTTGTATATGAATGATTTTATAGTATTTTACATATAGCTTGTTGAGAATATAAGTTAAATCTATAGAGTGAACATCTTGGGTACCTTCAACAAAAGTTCATATAAACAAAATTAGTAGTGATCTGAACAGAAGAAGGAAATAAGTTTATTGTTACAGATTCTTATAGTTACTATTTATGAATACTTATCTGATAAATGTGGGTGCAATTGTGAAATTTGTTCTCTTACTATCCATTTTTCATTTTTCAAGTACCTTCTCAATAGTGTTTGTAATATTGATGTGAATAGTTAGTGTTGATTTTAAAGAATGTTTACACAAAAGAATGTGAGTAGTACAAAAAGATAATATGATTAAAATTTTCTTTAGCATTCAGTGTAATATAGGATTTCACTCTACTTTATTACTATGTTAGTTAGGACAAATGTTGTAATCCAATAATGCAAGGGAAATGTGCCATAACCATTGTTACGCTTAATTTTTTTTTGAGTTCATCACTAATACCTTTACCATGAAACAATTTTGGCTGCAAAAATAAGGGACCAGAGTATGGATGGTTTCCAATGGAGTTTTCCTTGCCTATTCCTTGTATAGTGGTAAGTTATGTATCACAAAAAAAAGATAATACAAAAAAAAAAGTGAGAGAAAACATGTCCTAGCGCCCTGATTTTTGGGCATTGAATCCTCCTATACACCCTTCCCAAGATTTATTTTCCATCTAAGCGAATCTTATAAATTATCCTACAAAATAAAAGAACTATGTGTTGTTTGGGATAGAGATAGTCTGCACACAAAGCAAATAACACTTAGGGTTTCCCCTTAAACACATTAGATGAATATTGCAAAAGTCATGGCTGTGTAAATAGGTGCAACATAGGCATTGACCTTTGAAAAATTTTGCAACAAAGAATGGATACTTGGGGCACCTCTTGAGTGAAACCAAAATAGAACTCACCCATCTGCCCCACCCCTGCACAAACAAGCGAACAAAAAGAGTTAACATGTAGAAAAATAAATAATCTAATATGTATTTGTTGACACAAAGAGAAAGAGAGATTTGATGGTTCTCAGAACTTCGAAGTCTCCGAACTACCTCATCCACTACCCAGCTCTTGACCACTATAACCCAGCTAAAGAAAGCAATAGGGTTCATAGAAAAATAAAAATAAACAAATAACGTTGTAAAGAGCATTTTATTAAACTATTTTTTTCTTTCCCTTCTACAAGATAGGTGCCAGATGTTAGGGATCTTATCCCTATGATTGAGGTGAACTGTGAAGCATATTAGAGGTTTTCCTACATTCATTTCAATGCAAAACGATTAAATGAATCTCATTCGTTCATCATTTTCAACATTGCTTGGTATTCAATGCAAAAATATTAAACGAATCTCAGCCATTCATCATTTTTTCCATTACTTGGTGTTTCAATGCAAAATGATTAAGAAAATCTCAACCATTATCATTTTTGACAAGATTCCAAAATTCCAAGTTAAAGGGTTTTGTGAAGGTTTGTTGTTTACACAGTGTTAAAACTACCAAAAGAGTCAACTTTGCAGGACGATATTAAGCAACTGAAAAGGTGTCATGAAAAACCGATTGGTATATAAGATTCTCCCCACCTAAATCTACCTTCATGCCAATTTTCAGGGCATTAGGACATCATTTGGTATTTTTTCCAAAATAAAAAGCAAATAAACTTCACAGTTTTGTGACTGCATTTTCAAAAAGTTGCAAAAGGGCCAACTTTGACACATAATATCTTGTGAAAGAAATGGATTGAAGAATAACCCTTTTGCACACATGTCCATGGGACTTAAATGAATTGACTCCCAAAGTTACAGCTTCCCAGACGAAGATTTGATATTTTTCAAGATACCAAGGTGAGTTTTTAGATGATTCTTCATAGAGGCAAGTTTCAGAAAATGCTAAATGGACAACTTTGAACATTGATATTTTGCAATCCTAATGGATTTATACAAATCCACCTGGTAAGCACACTCCCCTATTATCAATTAACATATCGGTGCAATTTCATGGCTTGAGGAGAATTTTTGATCAATTTTCCACATAGAATTTAGAGGCTACTTGACCCATTTTTGCCACATTGCAAAATGTCAGAAAATAGATTTTAACAAATACCCACTTCAATTTAGAAATAAAGCATCATGAAATTTGATCAATTGGAGTTGTGCTCAAAGTAATCTTGGAGAAGATACCTTTAAGAAGTTTTGGATAGAAGTGATCAAATTGAATGGCATCAATAATTGGATCCAAACCAAAAAGATGCAAAGGAAATTAGTGCTGTTATTTTCAATGAAAATGCTCTCAAACTATGCATGTTAATACATGTCATGGCATGGAATGTCGATAAGCATAATGTACTAAGTGCATATAGTACAAAACAATGTTTGTTGGATGGATACATGACAGTCAAAACAGTGAGAAGACAATGTACAGGTGACTTTGTATGATGGCATAAATGATAGCAATTTTCAAAAGAGGATAAAAGAAACTCAACCATGAGCAAAGAATTAAAGGAGCCATGAGATAGCACTTGAGTCTTGACATACACAAATAGATGGATTTCTGATTCAAATAAATGAATCTTGTTACTTTGTGCAAAATTGATGGCCCGGATTTTTGCATCATAGCAAAACACTTCTTCCTCAAAAGTTGAGCAATATCACCAATATAAATACAAATGCAGTTGTGTGCAAGATAAGGTGGATTTTTTTCAGGATCAACTTATTGATAACACAAACCATGTGTGAGGGAATTGTATTTCAAACACCATTGCAATCTCTTTTTGATACTTGGTTCATTTAGTATGCAAAGACAATACTTGAAATTCTCAGTAACTAAATAATGGCCAAGAGGATATAAAAACTAGCTCGATCAAATGAAACTGAAGCAAGAGCTATTGAAAGGGTTTGACAAAAAGAACAAAAAATCGAATGGAGAAATGACTGATTTGGAGCATTTGTGAAGCCAATGCAGAAGGAAATAAGAGGTGACCTGAGATAAATAAAATAAAACATATACCACAACCTAAGAGGAAAATAGACTTATTTCATGGAATCTATGTTTTAATTGCAAGCACTCTGAGAGACATGTACGCAAAATTTGGAATTATGGAGAAGGTGTGCCATTTGATTAACAAAAAACCCTCAAAGAAACTGAGCTTCATGGAATGTAATAAATGTACATTGCACACAAAATGAATTTGTAGAAGTAATTCAAAATGCACAAGCAAATGGAATTAGCAGGAAAAAATTTAGATACCACATTGCCAAGATCATGGGCACAGAGATGACACTCCGGACAAGGCGAAAAAGGGGTTTGAGGTAATGTAGATTGAAGAAAAATTTAGAAATGTACAGATTGTAAGGGTAGTGGTAGAAGGTGCTTCCTATCTAGCTGCATATACTCATTGGCATGATCATTGGATTTAAATCGACAAAGTGTAATAACATGTTTTCATCTAAGCATCAATCTAAATGAAACAAGATGAGTTGCACTCTAGAAAGAAATAATCTCTTAAGAACAGATCATAGAGAGGATTCGAAGCACCTGAAGGATAGGGAGCATGACGTTGTTTTCTTGTGTTACGCAATTAAATGGTGTTTTGTCTAATATCATGTCTATACACGCAAAAGCAGAGGACCTCCAACTGAACTATTGGTGGATGTTGTTGTAAAGACTCGTGCCACACAGGCCAAGAAAAAAAAACCTAAATGCATCAAAGAGACATATGTTGTCTGAGTGGTTTCCTCTGATCTCTTCGATTATGAGGGTTACACTGATGTGGTTTTCGGGGAGAGTCTCACTGATAGCCCAACAAGCTTACTTCATTGGGGAGACACATTACTATTAGGAGAGAAAAATAAAGTCTCTTCGCTGGGGCATGTCACGCCAAAAGTTTGAGGACCGATGTAGATATTAAAAAAGATTTTTATTGATACAATATGGGTAAACATAAAGAAGAGATTTAAATATGAAATTGCGAGAGTAATACAAAAGTGAAGACTAACTGAATTTCACGAGGAGGAAAATGAAAAGAGAGTTAAAAGGCGGATAATTATTTTACCCACGAAAAGTATAGGAGGTAAAATTTTCAAAATATTTGCACTGGAAGGTAGAATATTTTTTACCAAAGATGAAAAGAGCAGATGAAAAGTATTTTTGGAAAATAAAATACTTTCGAGGAATTAACGAAGTAGGTAATTATTTTACCTAAACAATAGCGCATGCAATTAAAAGTAATATTTTCACTGAGGAAATTAAAAGGGACCACAAAGATAACGAAGTGGGTAATTATTTTACTCAAAGGACATCTCGAGTGAAACATAAAGCGAGAAATTGCTAGCAAAGAAGCTTAATGAATAATTCAAGATTAAAATTTCATGAAGAAGCAAGGACAATGAAGATTAAAATATTTTAATTTTCTAAAGGCAATTAATTAAAATAAAATGAAGAGCTGCAACTAACGAATGCGCGAAGGGTCACAACTCTTGAAGATATAATGTATATATACCAAATGAAATCAAATGAAGGAATTATTAGAACTAGAATTAGGAATCATTAGTAGGTTAGGATATCATCAGTACTAGATAGGTGGAACAGTTGCCTAAATAGAATATCATGATGTGTATTGCAAAATCTTTTGAAATAATGAAAATGGAGAAGTTTTAATTTGGTGGCTAAAATCTGGTGTCAACTGTTTGTTGAAAATATATGATTATTTGGTTGTCTCCAACTTAATATTTCCTTATTATTTAAATTGGTGTATCAAGTATATATTCAATTTATCAAGGAACATTTGTTGTTCTTGTGTGGTGTGATTAATTGGTTTCTTTAAAAGAATTAAAATCCTTCTAGTCAATCACAGTAATCTGGAACTATTATTTGGATTGATAAGAAGAGCCCTATAATCGATAAAATTATCATACTGTCTCCAACTTGATTCTATCTTGTTATTCAAATCTATATTTGATTTGTCAAGGCGCATTTGCTACTTTTGTGTGATTCAGTTAACTGGTTCCTTCAAGCAAGGATTAAAACTTCCTATTAATTAATCACACTAACCTGGTAAGGATCATTTGGATCGATAAGAAGAGTCTGATAGTTACATCCTTGCACATTTATACGAGGTATAAACAGTCACAAGTTCCAAGAAATTCAAATTGTATCGAGTAAGTAAGTCACATATCATTCACCTCTTGACTCCATTAGCCCCACAAAAGTAGGAACTGGTCTTACCCATTTCGTTTTAGGATTCCATAAAATCTTATTCAAACATTCACATTTCAAATTCAGTACTAGGAGTAGGAGTAATTAACATGCTTTCATCTATCCCACTCTTTTTTCCATTGTGGATAGATCCATCAATTCAACCAAATCATGCATTCCTCTATTTTGCTCTATTATAAAGGTCCACCTGCTTAGGTCTAGTAGAGCCTGAAGTGCAGGGAGTCATCAACCATATAGGTTAGCTCCATTAATTGGTTCAAGAACATTGCAAGTATGATCATAGAGCCTGGCATCCTCTTAGGATTTGTAACCTGCATTTTTGAGATCCAACAGATTGGCGACTCTATTGGGGAGAAATTTCAGAAAATTCGGTTCTAGCTTATCTATTTAAAAGAGTCAATATAAATTTCACATTTGGCTAATTACTTCCATATTGTTGAGTGAGGAGATTCTGTTGGGTAAACCAAGAACAATTTCAAAATCCATTTCATTTTCTTACTTTTGGAAAAGTAGGTGGCAACTCTGGTAAAAACTTGATGAATAATGCATAGACATTTTGGAACAACAACACTATCTCCATTCAAAAATAAAGATAAAAAGCTGCTGCAAATTTCTTGTCAAGATGTCAAAAGAAGTGAGAAGGCAACAATTAATAAGAGAGTGTAAAGAATTGGACCAACAACTACTACAATTGGACCAACAACTGCTACAATTGAGAGACAAACGTGTTCCAAATGCATCACAAAAAATACCATTCTACAATGAGGATGGATGTACAAATTCAAGTGGTCCTTGGAATCCACAAGTGCCTCATAATATAATTGAGAATTTTGATAATGGAGGCAATGCATATCATTCACAACAGGGGAAATATGCACCATAGTCATCAAGACAAATGAATGCTTATCCTGTCCCTCTTGGGAAAAGACTAGTAAGCTACCAAGATGTTCAATACAATTAATATCTTGAGCATTGTCCATATCAATACCAAACTCCATATCAGAATGTGCAAAGCAATGTCATCCCCCGTGGAAGTGTAAATCAGAATTTGTAGCAAGGTATATATCATAATCAACAATCAATGAAGAAAAATTTTGAATGTTTATGTATTCAAGAAAGAAGAAAAAGTCTTTTGGACACCTTTCCTGACATAAGGAGACATAAAGGAGAATCTGGGTGCTCTTTTCTCAAAAAAATGGGAGATATTTATGGGAAAATACCTATTAATTTCCCACCTAGTAATTATGGGTTCATTGAGCAGTTCATGAAAGTATATGAAGCTAATTTAATTTATTGGCCTGAATCATGGAAACCAATTGCTTTTGACCAGATAGATGAATGGACTGACATTGTAGATAAGAAAAGGTATGAGGACACTATCAATGTTGAATCCAATAGTGGTATCACTGATGAGTATGGAGAAACTGATAAAAAAATATAGCTAGAAGATGAGGACGAAGATATATAGGGTCTCTCCTACATAACTGATTGTGACTGTGAGAATAGTACATGTTATGAAGAATCCATTAAAAATATTGATTTTGATGACAATCATATGGATTTGCAATCAAGAAATTCTTGCAGTTCTTATGGAGATCAGGAAGAATAAGCAATGGAAAATGTGATAGAAGAAGCAAATTCATTTGAAAGTGAACAAATAACACTTCTAGCTGCAGTTGAGTACCATGAAGACACATTTGAAGAAGAAGAGGTTTGTACACTTAAAAATGGTTTTTAATTTTTTTCAAATCCATTGTATGATGAAAAGATAGAAGAAGATCACATGACATTTTTCCAAAGTGTGCTAGAATAGAAATTTCATGTGTATTTAAACGCACTTTATGATGAGGATGAAGCAGTTTTTGATAATCAGGATGGTGTATCAATTTGTGAAGCAAATGAATGTAAAATCAATACATCTGAATTACCATTTTTTGATGATAAGAGTGAAGAATACATCAGCAATGAGATGGATGTGGGGGCATGATCACTCAGTAACGAACAAATTTCAAATCTGTTGACAATTGAATATAAAAAATACACACATAAGAATGATTCAAAAATTTCATCTTTGACATACATTTGCTTTGACAGTGGAAGCACTTTGTGTAACAATGATGAGGGAAAATTTGAACATAATCAAGATTCTATGTCTATTGTTGTTCAAGAAGAGATATGTAAATCATAATTGGAAATTCTTGAGAATGACACTAATTTGCACATCATGGATAATGCTTGTTCAACATCAATTGGTTCAAATTTGTATAATGATGACTGTGTGGATCAGAAATTCACATCACTGCCAATTAGTGATATAGAAGAAATAAGAAATGTTTCAAATCTGATTATCCCAAAAGATGTTGATGAGACAGAATATTCAGACTTACAAGAGAAGCATTCAGATGGTGCATGCCCAGTGCAGTTGGGAGATCATTTAATAGTACATGATAGTGAGAAAAATAGTGAGAAATGTTGCATTGAATGTGAATACACTTTGTGTGATAGAGATGGAAAATATTAGAGATGGAAAATATTTATCACATGATAATGGGAATTGTGAACTACAAAATAATAAAAGGAACATGGGTCAAGCTGAACACAGTGTTATTTTGAAAGTTTCCAATGGTAGTGCATGTAGTGGGCAGATTGCATGAATTTTTTCAAGAGGAATTTGATGAACTCAAAACAAAACAAGGTGTATGATAGGGGAAAATAGGGGCCTTTATTTTTGGTGGCCTTGTGCCAACAATTGTGGTGTGGTTTTTTCAAAACCATACTAGTTCATCACAGAAAAAAGTTTGAGTCTGCTACTCAATGGATAAAACACTTGGTCTGCTCCCCCAGAGACCTGGATTCTACTATGCCCACAAGGGGCATACATCCCCAGATGGAACCACTGTTGGAGTCTAAAATTTTGTGCAAATTCTTGTAAAATTTTAGGTTTCCATGATGAAAAATTTGATTTCAGCACTTAGAAGTACAATTGAAAAATCTGCTCAAATGGCCCACTTTAAAAAATCATAATTGGAAGCCAGTGCAATTTCATGAAAAATCACCTTGCAAGGACGTTTATCTGACATATGTGAATGTGCACTCCAAATTTCAGCATTGTATGATCATTTTTAACAAGATTCCAAAATGCTAAGTTGAAGGGTTCTACGAAGGTTTGTTGTTTACATAGTGTTAAAACTGCCAAAAGGGTCAACTTTGGAGGACGATATTAAGCAACTGAAAATGTATCATGAAAAATTGATTGGTATATCAGATTCTCCCCACCTAAATCTACCTTCATGCCAATTTTTAGGGTTTCAAGACATCATTTGGTATTTTTTCCAAAATAAAAAGCAAATAAACTTCACACAGTTTTGTGACTGCATTTTCATAAAGTTGCAAAAGGGCCAACTTTGACACATAATATCTTGTGAAAGAAATGGATTGAAGAATAACCCTTTTTCACACATGTCCATGGGACTTAAATGAAATGATTCCCAAAGTTACAGCTTCCCAGATGAAGATTTGATATTTTTCAAGATACCAAGTTGGTGAGTTTTCAAGTTTTAGAAAATGCTAAATGGGCAGCTTTGAACATTGATATTTTGCAATACTAATGGCTTTATACAAATCCACCTGGTAACCACACTCCCATATTATCAATTAACATATTGGAGTAGTTTCACAGCGCGAGGAGAAGTTTTGATCAATTTTCCACATATTTTGGAGGCTACTTGACCCATTTTTGCCACATTACAAAATGTCAGAAAACAGATTTTAACAAATACCCACTTCAATTTAGAAATAAAGCATCATTAAATCTGATCAATTGGGGTTGTGCTCAAAGTAATCTTGGAGAAGATACTTTTAAGAAGTTTTGGATAAAAGTGATCAAATTGAATGGCATGAATAATTAGATCCAGACCAAAAAGATGCAAAGGACATTAGTGCTATTATTTTCAATGAAAATTCTCTCAAACTATGCATGTTAATACATGTCATAGCATGGAATGTTGATAAGCATAATGTACTAAGTGCATTTAGTACAAAACAATGTTTGTTGGATGGATACAATAGTCAAAACAGGGAGAAGACAATGTACAGGTGACTTTGTATGATGGCATAAATGATAGTGATTTTCAAAAGAGGATAAAAGAATCTCAACCATGAGAAAAGAATTAAAGGAGCCATGAGATAGCACTTGAGTCTTGACATACACAAATAGATGGATTTCTTATTCAAATAAATGAATCTTGTTACTTTGTGCAAAATTGATGGCCTAGATTTTTGCATCATAGCAAAACACTTCTTCCTCAAAAGTTGAGAAATATCACCAATACAAATACAAATGTAGTTGCGTGCAAGATAAGGTGGATTTTTTTCAGGATCAACTTATTGATAACACAAACCATGTGTAAGGGAATTTTATTTCAAACACCATTTGAATCTCTTTTTGATACTTGGTTGATTCAGTATGCAAAGCCAATACTTGAAATTCTTAGTAACTGAATAATGGCCAAGAGGATATAAAAATGAGCTTGATCAAATGAAACTTAAGCAAGAGTTATTGAAAGGGCTTGACAAAAAGAACAAAAAATTGAATGGAGAAATGACTGATTTGGAGCATTTGTGAAGCCAATGCAGAAGGAAATAAGAGGCGACCTGAGACAAATAAAATAAAATGTGCCCTAAGAGGAAAATAGACTTTTTTCACAAAATCTATGTTTTAATTGCAAGCACTCTGATAGACATGTACGCAAAATGTGGAATTATGCAGAAGGTGTGCTAGTTGATTAACAAAAAACCTTCAAAGAAATTGAGCTTCATGGAATGTAATAAATGTACATTGCACACAAAATGAATTTGTAGAAGTAATTCAAAACGCGTCAGCATATGGAATTAACAGGAAGAAATTTAGATACCATGTTGCCAAGATCATGGGTACAGAGATGACACTCCGGACAAGGCAGAAAAAGGGTTTGAGGTAATGCAAATTGAAGAAACATTTAGAAATGTGCAGATTGTAAGGGTAGCGGTAGAAGGTGCTTCCTATCTAGTTGCATATACTCATTCACATTATCATTGGATTTAAATCGACAAAGTGTAATAATATATATTCACATCTAAGCATCAATCTGAATGAAACAAGATGAGTTGCACTTCAAAAAGAAATAATCTCTTAAGAACATATCATAGAGAGGATTCAAAGCGCCTGAAGGATAGGGAGCATGGTGTTTTTTCTGATATCATGTCTATGCATGTAGAAGTAGAGGACCTCCACCTGAACTACTGGTGGATATTGCTGTAAAGAATTGTGCCACATAGGCCAAGAAAAAAAAACTAAATGCATCAAAGAGACATATGTTTTCAGAGTAGTTTCCTCTTATCTCTCTGATTATGAGGGTTACACCGATGTGGTTTTAGGGGAGAGTCTCACCGATAGCCCAACAAGATTACTTCATCGGGGAGACACATTACTATCGGGAGAGAAAAATAAAGTCTCTTTGATGGGGCATGTCACGCCAAAATTTTGAGGATCGATGTAGATATTAAAAAATATTTTTATTGATACAATATGGGTAAACATAAAGAAGAGATTTAAATATGAAATTGCGAGAGTAATACAAAAGTGAAGACTTACTGAATTTCACGAGGAGGAAAATGCAAAGGGAGTTAAAAGGTGGATAATTATTTTACCCACAAAAAGAATAGGAGGTAAAATTTTCAAAATATTTGCACTGGAAGGTAGAATATTTTTTACCAAAGATGAAAAGAGCAGATGAAAAGTATTTTTGGAAAATAAAATACTTTCGAGGAATTAACGAAGTAGGTAATTATTTTACCTAAACAATAGTGCATGCAATTAAAACTAAAATTTTCACCGAGGAAATTAGAAGGGACCACAAAGATTACGAGGTGGGTAATTATTTTACTCAAAGGACATCTTAGGTGAAACACAAAGTGAGAAATTTCTAGCAAAGAAGCTTAATGAATAATTCAAGACTAAAATTTCACGAAGAAGCAAGGACAATGAAGATTAAAATATTTTAATTTGTTGAAGGGAATTAATTAAAATAAAATGAAGAGTTGCAGCTGACGAACACGCAAAGTGTCACAACTCTTGAAGATATAATGTATATATATACCAGATGAAATCAAATGAAGGAATTATTAGAATTAGAATTAGGAATCATTAGTAGGTTAGGATATCATTAGTACTAGATAGGTGGAACAGTTGCCTAAACAAAATATCATGATGTGTATTGCAAAATCTTTTGAAAAAATGCAAATGGAGAAGTTTTAATTTAGTGGCTAAAATCTGGTGTCAATTGTTTGTTGAAAATATACAATTATTTGGATGTCTCCAACTTAATATTTCCTTATTATTTAAATTGGTGTATCAAGTATATATTCAATTTATCAAGGTACTTTTTTGTTCTTGTGTGGTGTGATTAATTGGTTTCTTTAAAAGAATTAAATCCTTCTAGTCAATCACAATAATCTGGAAGTATTATTTGGATTGATAAGAAGAGCCCTATAATCTATAAAATTATCACACTATCTCCAGCTCGATTCTATCTTGTTATTCAAATCTATATTTGATTTTTCAAGGCACATTTGTTGCTTTTGTGTGATTTAGTAAACTAGTTCCTTCAAGGAAGGATTAAAACTTCCATTTAATTAATCACAGTAACCTGGTAAGGATCATTTGGATCAATAAGAAGAGTTTGATAGTTACATCCTTGCTTATGCGAGGTATAAATAGTCACAAGTGCTAAGAAATTTGAATTGTAGCTAGTAAGTAAGTGGGTATGTGCAGGATCATTATGGAAAAAATAGGCCCTTAAGTGGCAAATAATTCAAAAAAATCAGAGTTAGGCAACTTGACATAAAAATTTGAATAAGTTATCTATATTATTTCAAAAATATGTATGAATAGAATTTGTAGCAAATTGTATGTAGTTTCTAAACTACTAGGTTTATTTTTTTTAAAACAAAATCTATTTGGTCAAAATTTGAAATTTCAATGTAGTAGTACTTAAATTTTAGATATAAGTAGAGGACTCATGTCCCGATGTGATGCATATTTTTTTGTAATTTTTTTCCAAGTAAATAATTAATTAATATTTTTTTATTACAACTTTTATAAAATATAAAAACTCGTACGTCTAACTACCTTAACTTGGTCAAAACTTCATGAAATTCAATTTTATTTTTTTAATCCTATAGTTATCGAAGCATAGAATGTGACACATGTTTCGGATTCAAAAAAATATGATACCGTTTGAAAGCTATAGATGATTTTCAATCAGCCTATCAATTAGGACTTTAGTTGTAATTCAAATAGAAAATGAATAATAATTATTTATTAAATTCAAAGTAAAGCATAATTTATATTGGTGGAAAGTTGAGAATCTCCTTTAAAAACCCTTTCATTTCATTAATTTTGGGTATAAAAAATAGTTGTCAACCACATACCCTACAAATACCCATCATATCGCCACTTTTTGGCCCATCATGATCTTGCACATACCCAATTCACATATTATTCACCTCTTGACTCCATTAGCCCAACAGAAGTAGGCATTGGTCTTACCCATTTCATTTTAGAATTCCATAAAATCTTATTCAAACATTCACATTTTAAATTCAATACTAGGAGTAGGAGTAACTAACAAGCTTTCATCTATCCCACTCTATTTTCCATTGTGGATAGATCCATCAATTCAACCAAATCATACATTCCTCTATTCTGCTTCATTATAATGGTCCACCCACTTAGGTATAGCAGAGCCTGAAGTGAAGGGAGTCATCAACCTTATAGGTTAGCTCTATTCATTGGTTCAAGAATGTTGCAAGTTTGATCATAGAGCCTAACATCCTCTTAGGATTTGTCACCTGCATTTTTGAGATCCAACACATTCTCTAACTTTGGTATGTGTAGATGCACATTTTTCTGTGATATCCATCAACTTCTTCTATGTAAGCCTTGTCTCAACCTCTCTTTCAACTTATCCTTTCAATCTAGAGGCATATTCCTTAAAGGAATCAATTAGTAATTTGAAATTTTTCGCAATAGACAAAGATGTACATCAACATTAGTACGTGGTGTGATCTCCTATAATGCCTTTACAACTTCATCCATCAATTCACTACTCTTTTGATATGTTTCAATAATTTCTTTTCTTATTGATGCATTAAACACATCACCTAGCTGTAATGTATGTATAAGATATATCTTATTTAAATCAACAGCTGCATGGGAAAATGCAAAAATTCAGAAGAGGCAACCAATTGGAACTTTAAATTTGTAGACAACAAACCTTTTAAAGGATTACCGTAGGGCTTAGGTAAATCCTTAGAATTTTTTGCTTCTTCATTCTTTTTGGTATTAGGATCTTCTTCTTCCTCTACCTTTTCTTCTTCTTCAACAAAGGTCTTGTCTTTATCTTTGTCTTCATCTTTCTTTTCGCCTCCTTCATCCTTATCCTTCTCTCCTTGCTTACCCTCTTCACTCTTATCTCCTTCTCCTTCTTCCTTCTCACCATCATTCTATCTTTTCTAATTCTCTTCATTCTCATGCCTTTTCTCATTGACTATATCATGCTTTTCACCTTCACTTGTGTTTTTTTTTATTATCTATTAGAGGAACATATGTCTTTGAGTTGCCTTGATCTGCAGTCACCTATGTCACTGGAGGAATAGGAGTATCATCCTTTGTGGTTTCCTTTCTAGTCACAACAAGATTCTCATCTTTAGCATTTCCTTGCATTGGTTCATCTTTATCTAGAGGATTATTATCTAGATTTTCTTTGATATTAGTAATTCCAATGTCTTCTATAAGATGGGAAAAATCTGGTAGCATAGACTAAGTGACAACCACAAACTATCTAAGATAAAATCCCAATATAAAACAAGAGAAAGAAATCAAACATGAGGAAAAAAAACAATCAAATTGAAAACACTCTCCATATTGAAGTTGAATCACTTCTCTTTTCTCTCCTCAAACTGTCTTTGCAAATTTTCCCTTAGATTGTAGTAAGTGTGTGCAAATACCTACAAACAATAAGCATGAAAGTTGGAGATAAGTGGTTGCTAAATTGAAAATGGAGGAGTAAGGATTCTTTTATAGACAACCATTCGAACAGACAAATGAGATCAAGCTTCTAGAAAGATTCCAAGATCGATGATTGGGAAGACATGCAACATAGAGGAGTGGGGGTTATGAAATGAATGGTGAAGATCGAGAAGAGGCCAGAATCAATCGACGGTTGAGATTCAAAAATGAGATAGTGGAGGGAGATAATGGAGGAAATAAATAATAAAATTATTTATTTCATGAGAAAAGAATCTTTGACCAAGTGAAGGATAAATAATTTATTTTAAATAATTTATTTGAGGAAAAAGAAAGTGGGCATTTAATTAAAATGATTTATGCAACCATTTTAATTAAATAGAAGGAAATAGAGAAAGGGAATTAAATAATTAATTTAGATTAATTATTTAATACAGGAGAAGTGAAAAAAGATAGTTAAATAATTTAAAAATTATTTAACTATAGAAAAATTAAAAGATTAATGAATAGACAAATAATTGATAATTATTATTATTTGACTATTAGACGAATAATGAAAGGAAAATAATTAAATAAATGCTAATTTATTTAATTATTGAAGAAATGGGTGTTAGTGACACAATTAAATTTATTTAATTGATTGTAGTAGAATAAAGGTTAAGAGATGGATTAATGAAATAATTAAAAATATTTAATTATGTCGGGAAGAAGACCACGACATTGGAAAAATGACGCTCACAGACCAAGACATTTGTCAATGTGTACATTTTACCCCTCTTTGACATAATGCAGTTCATCACATTGTGTCAAATAAATTCATTCAAAACATGCCCCGGTGAAAGCAGGGTAGAAGCATGCCCCCTCGAGAGAATTTTGCAAATTTTCAAAAAATTTGGAAAATTGTCTCGATAAGATAATTTTGAGTTCAATGGTGTTGACGAAAATGATTTTTGAGGCCATTAAGAGGGTTAAAGTGAGGTTCAAAGTGATCAAAAAGTGTGCTCAGTACACTTGTCAAGGTGAAAACCCTAATTTTTAGGCTATAAATAGGAGCTTGATTAAGAAAATTAGTCATTTGTGCATTCCCAATTTAGAAATATTCAAAGCTTTGAGTGAGAAAAGCTAAGGAGATATTTCCGGTTCTAAACTTTGTACATAGAGGCTACCACATCCACACATTCTGTTGTCCTGAGAAGCATCTACCCTGGCAAGTACTCGAAACCCACTTTGTGTTTTTTTTAATTTTCATGTAGTTTAGCTAGGGAAAAATTTAGCAGGCAATTGCATGCACGAGCGATGCAGGTGATGTAGTTCACTACAATTTACACATCATGACGTAAATTGCATAGGTCCATAGGGGGTCGGTTGCGGTGCAATGCATTTGCTTTCTGAGTTGCACACGTGGTCGGAAACAATGCAATCAAGATTTAGTGACACAAGTGTGAGGGGCAATGATGCATCTGCAACTAAATGACGCAATTGATAAGGGGTTGACCGCAATTGACCCCAAAAATGCATTAGCTGAGGCGTGTGATGCAAGTGCAGTTGCACAATGCATAGGCAAGAGCAGTGATGCCAAGAAATTTTGCGACACATTTGACAAGCAGAACGATGCAATTGACTAGTGAAATTTTTTCCCTAGTTTAAAATAAAACGACTTGTTCAACTTAGGTCCAATAGGTCAAATTAAGACTATAAATTGAAATAATGACTTTTTTTATGACTTCAGGTTGTACTACCTCCTATTTACACTCAAGAGTCACAACCAGAGACATTTCGACTTCTGGATCTGCTGGATGATGTCGAGAGGCGGGTACTTCTAGATCTTAGATTATTCTACGTGACATATATGTCTATTATTAGGGAAAACAAGGACATACTGACAGCACTAGTGGAGTGGTGGCACTCCGAGATATGTAATTTTCATCTACCGACTAGGGAGGCCATTGTTACATTAGAGGACATTTACAAGATTCTGCGGCTACTAAATCATGGAGAGTGGGTACGATATGATCCCGTGTGAGGACTACAGACCATTTATGATTTTTATGATTATGAGGACAAGGAAAATCTTAGCATTCAATATTATGAGATCAAATGGGAGACTCTAGCAGAGTGATACAATAGATTTGACTGTATTCTATGTACATTGATTGTCGGTGTGTTGATTCCAGATCATAGGGGTCATGGGTTTCTGGTGGGATGGGGAGAGGTATTGGTCAAGATGGTATAGGAGGAGACATTGTATGCCTAGGGGCCATGTCTATTGGGCATGTTGTATTTTCAGCTTCATGACATTGCATATAGAGGTGGTCGGAGCATGAGTAGTGGGATTACATTGCTTATGATATGGGCATGGGAGCATATAGTAGTGTTCTGACTACAAATGGCACGACAGTTGGGAGTTGGTGCTCTGTATGTATATCTATATCAGGGTGCCATCACATAGACACATGTAGGAGACACAGTATTGACACATTGGTGAGCTTCATTTGGAGGCCTTATAGGGACTATGATTTGTGGGTAGATGAGGATGAGCATTTTCCATGGTGTCGATAGTTGAGGTATCTGATTGGATGCACAATACAATCTCAACATATTATAGAGATGTATTTCCTAGAGCAGTTCATACAATAGTTTGGAAAGGTAGGGTGTTCCTATAGGAACAACAAAGTTTTCACATTCCTCATGGGAGGTGCATCCATGGGGACAACAGATACTAGTGACTACTGTCGAGTAGGAGATTGATGCTCTACAATTGGTATAATGGGGATGAAGAGGGGGTGTAGCAAATGTAGGTATGACCCAAGAATATGATACATGGTGGTAGGCACATAGACCTTCTCCTTATACAAATCTAGAGTAGCTAGCACCTGTAGAGTGTAGAGGTGGGGATCGAGGGGAGATAGGGGACAAAGGGGTGGAGGGTGAGGAGATGGAAGACAGGGAGATGGAGGAGATGACAGAGGGGATGGTGGATGGGGAGATGGAGGATATGACAGAGGGGATGGTCGTGGAGGTCAAGGAGAGACCGATGTAGGAGGAGGAAAGATGGGAGATAGTGGGTAGTGAGACCCTTGTTACTAATCTAGGAGGAGGGTGAGGAGGATGAGTCAGAGGGGAGGGTAGCAGTGGAGATGGTGGTAGAGGAGGGAGAGCAACATGTGGAGATGTCAGCTCTAGAGGAGGGACAATAGGAGGTAGAGATGATGGAGGTAGAGGTGGATCATGGAGAGGAGAGATGAGAGGAGGAGCATGGAGATGATCTAGTGATGGGGGATGTGGAGAGAGTCCTCCAAGAGAGGATTGATTTGGGAATGGATGTTGAGGAGGGATTGGAGGAGGTGGGGGTCAGAGCAGCTGAGGGAACAATAGATCAGAGGATAGCCACCCTACAGGCTCAAGTACAGGCCCTAGAGGCAGAGATGAGGACTCTCATAGCAAAGCGAGACAACCTTAAGGATGAGAGAGACACCATCCAAATAGAGAGGGACCTTGCAGTTATCATCCAACAACAGATAGACCAAAGGATGCTAGATTTTGTAGCTACATGTGGTGGTTCAGTGGTTGATGTTGCTCGAGAGCTAGCTAGGGCTAGCAGGGGCTTATAGTACTATAGGGACTTATATGAGAGGGTAGTGTTGCTCGAGAGGAGAGAGCCAAGCTTCTCACATGTTGAGAGTGGATCATAGGGAAGATCACATAGCATATCACACAACATCTACTCCCACAGTAGGCCACAGATTGGTGAGGCCTTAGCTCTGAGATGATATACCCCATATGATAGGCCATTGACAACAAAGCATGGGTTTTCAGAGTCAGGGGATTAGGGCAGCTTAGGCTAGAGAATCTTTTGACATTATGTATATTGACACTATGTTTTGATCATTGAGCCTGCGAGCTCCATTTTGTTAGATATGAGACATCTTGACATTGTACTATGAAACTTTTTGAGCGATATATGATATATTTTGGTGGCGATTTATGATATGCAGTTCTATGTGATTATGCTATATGTTTATGGTTATGCTATGGATTTTTATGCTTTTATGATGTTCATGCTTTTATGTTATGGATGTTCATGTTTTTATGAGACGCATGCATTTCTATATAATCATGTGATGGTTTGATATGATGGATGATTATGCATTTATAATGTTGTTTATGCATCTTATATGATTATAAAATGATGTTAATTATGAATGCAATATGGATGACCTAATTTTATGATGCAATTAATCTCTATAGAATATGTATGCAATGATTAGAAATGTTTAATGTGTACAAAATATGATGTATGATATGATATGCAATAATGTTATTAATGTTATGCAATGTATATGAAATGTCGATGCGATGGAAATGAACTATGATCATAATGTAAAATGCAATGTCATCGTTGATTATGTTATGATGCGATGAAATGATAAGGCTATATGGATGCACTCTATGTTTTTGTATTTTATCATGCAAATATGCGTGGTCTATTATCATGATAATGTCTATGATGATAATGTTTTCTATAGTGCTTCTTAACATGATCATGTATGCAAGGTGTTTTTGTGTGTCATAGGACGTTGTCAAGATGCAGATAGAAGAAGTGTTAGCATGGAAGAGATGGATGTTAGCATGGAGGATGGAAAAGAAGGCGAGACATCAGACAAGAAATGACAAAGGACATAAATTCATGTTTTTGATGTTTATCATCATCGTGCATCAAAATTGTTGCAAATGGAACACAAAAACCATGGTATGACATGGACCAAGGTGTACAAAGTGATCATTTGTGAGAGACAAGTAGTCAAAAGATGAAGTCAAAAGACAAGGAATGCCCTAGCTCATACTAAAGACCCAATTGTCCCAGTCTTTTTGTGAAGAAAAACCACAAACAACAAGCAAAGAAAACAGATCATGATCCATCATCACCCCTCAATCCTTTTTTTTGGGCATCCTTGAGGTAGCTAGTAACATGACCGAAAAACCAATAAAAAAGATAAGACAATCTCAGACCAACAAAGTGTTTGCCAAAGAAATAGTTTTTGTTGATAGGATTGACAAGATGGATTAGTATAACTAATTAGATTTAGTTTCAAGACTACCGAGATGGCCAATTTGATTGATTGTTTGACCAAAGTTGATTGATAGGTTGATAAAGATTGATTAAGTGATGTGATTAATTATGCCTAGTTTTTAGAAGGATGCATCTTGCATAAGGCAAGAATAATTGACCGAGATGACAAGATTGAATTGACCAAGTGAAAGATTCAATAAGGTTTGATTGATTTGATTGATCAATGTTATGACACCTAACTTCAGGAAAGACATATCCTATTTTAAGGCAAGGAACACATTTGATAAAGTTAATTGATTGACCATTTTGATAAAAACCTAGTTGCAAGAAAGACATATCCTGCTTAAGGCGAAGGACAAAGATGACCAATGACAAAGTATAATATCAGGAAGGACACATCCTGATAAAAGACAAGTGATAGGATGGAATGAGACATATAACATAATTCCCCATTTTGATATAAGACCAATGACCCAATAGTGAGTGATGATGAGGTAATTGATCAATCGAAGATTAAAGACTTGTTGGATAAGTTTTTCCGTTGATTCGTGATTTAGTTTGAATAATGATTGCTTGCAGACAAAGAACAGAACCAGAATCGACAAAACCTAAAGGACTAACCTAGGGCCTCAAGGGCTCATCGATTGATGGCCTTGCCTATGTTATACATACAAAGACCTCATAGTTCGATCGACACAAACCAAAATTGATGTGACTCAACAAAACCCAAGGATAGACCTAATGTCTCAGGGTCCCATTAAGTGTGGACCTTGCTTACGTATAAAATGTGCAAAGCCAATGTAGTTTGACCAAGCTAACACAAACTGACTCTGACGCTGGCTCTTTTTTTGGGATTTTTTGATGTTTTCCAATGTTTTTGGATTTTTTTTTTTGAATTTTGATGTTTTATGATTTTTTTGGATTTTATGTTTTATGGTTTTTTTTTATTTTGATTTTCTAAAAGGCCGATACCATGTGTTGGATCCCATGAAGATATAAGTCAAGGAATTTCCCCCAGTCAGGTATAGGACCATCTTATTATGTGAAAGGGGAAGCGACAGATGAACACAAAGGATGGCATGAAAGTGAAGGAAGCTAAATGTCGGTGGTTCTAGGGCCATGAGCAGGATGACAAATATTTATTATGGATGAAGGGTATGTGTGAATGGTTGAGTGAAGGATGGAAGACTAGGTAGAGTGATAATAGACAAAGGAGCATAGGCTAACTACACATGGCACCTGTTTGATAGGTTTTCACCATGGTACTTATCCAAAGTGCCACTGAAGTGGTTTTCACTTTTGGACGAATTATTTCTCTTTACTACTTTTTTTTATTTTTATTTTTATTTTTATATTTTTGTTGTCACCAAGATGCATGTTTTCTAGTTTTTCATCAAGGTGACTATTTTTTTGTATTTTTTTAACTTTTTGATGGGATACTCTAAGAATTAAGTGTAATATTTCTACAAATGTTCTAATTGCATCTATAAATCTGTAATAGGGAATTTAAATCTGAAATCAAACTTGAAAGTGTCCATTGCATGAATTTAGGTATCTTTCATATAACTCAAAAAAGTGAAAACTTGCATTATTATTTTAAAATTTGCATCAAAAACATCATTTTTTAGATTTAGCATATTAGAATTAATCAATTGTTACATTTTAGATCTGAAAATTGCATTCAAAATTATCATTTATTGTTCAAGAATTTTCTACATTGTTGCACACTTGCATTTTGAATTACATCCTCTTAAATTGAGAAAATTCTGAAAAAATGTTCACTATCATATTTGTTTGCACATAGACCTAGAAGCCTTAAACAATATCATACATAGTCAAAATTTAAATTTTTTGAAACCCTATCTAGGACATAGACGCCCTGGGCGGCTTTGTCTTGCTATTTTTGGGTAATTTTTTTCTCAAATCTCTACTTGTGTTCTCTATTTTCTTTTTCTATCTGAAATTTAATTTTGAATGTTTTATTGTTATTGTTTGAAAATTTAGTGTTCATCTTGGCCACAAATAGTGTTTTGAAACTCACATGAGCTTCACAACCAGGTGTCCAATTGCCAATACTTCAATGAGACATAGTTGTAGACTTATGGAATCTTGTGTTATTGTTACATCCACTATGGATCTTGAGTCTTCCAACTCTTTCACACAAGGAATTTCTAATACAATTCCCATTATAGACTCTATCCCTAATGCTACCATACCAATGACAACTTTACAATCAACCATTTTTACAAATGTTGAGACTCTTGTTGCCCATGTTCTTGAAGACAAACTCAAATAATTGGACAAAGATCTAGAAGGACTTCAATACTATCTAAGTATTGAATCTCTAGTTGGCCTAAAAATTCCTATAGTATTTAATAACCTTAGAAATTGATTGGCGATGCCCAAGGATTAGAGGTTTTGTGTAGTCTAGCCCATATAGTTGATGCAAACATACCTATAATGGTTACTTGCACTGAGACTTTGGGATACACTCAAAGTCAATGAGGAAGTCAAATCTCCCTCTCCACAACTATAGCCTCTATTCCCACATACACAAACCCAACTGTCACTTCAACAATATAACAAAGCATTAGAATAACTCCAACCTTAGGAATTTCCATTGGAAATCCTTATAGTTTTGTGTCCTCAAATGTTACACCTCAAATTTCATCCTTTCTCATAAATTTGCAACATAGTAGTCCACCAAGAACATACACAATCCCACCATATTCACCACATTCCCAAAATATGTCAAAGAATGATTTGGTCATTAACCAACTTTTGTAAAATGTAACCTCACTTCAACAACAAATCACCACATTAAACCAAGATTGAATTGGAAAACCATCACAATATTTCAAAAGGACCCCTAATCACCACTCAAAATTTTAGCACATTAAACCAAGATCAAATTGGAAAACCGTGCCACTAAACACTAAAATTCCTAGGTTTGAAAAGTACAACGATAAAGGAGATCCTAATAGTCACATATTGGCTTATACAACATTGTGTAGTGACTTCATCTTTGAAGATAAGCTCCTAGCTAAAAAATTTCCTAGGTCATTGAAAGACACGACCTTTGAATGATTTTTGTCATTGCCGAATAACTCGATTCTTTCATTCAATGAACTTGTTGATGCATTCCTACAACATTTCCAAGCAAATATAGGTCCACAAATCACATTAATTGATTTAGTGAGCTGCAAACAAGGAAAAAACGAAAAAGTGATAGACTTCATTGGATGATATCACTTACTGTAGTGTCATAAATTTTTCTTAGCCAGCATATAAACACCTAGTTATTGCATCATTTCAAATCTAACAAGCATTTAGGAGCAACTT
The DNA here is from genome assembly GCA_007258455.2 of Sequoia sempervirens. Taxonomy (NCBI): domain Eukaryota; kingdom Viridiplantae; phylum Streptophyta; class Pinopsida; order Cupressales; family Cupressaceae; genus Sequoia; species Sequoia sempervirens. Next base: position 26,151 of record VDFB02340448.1, read on the forward strand.
TTTTTTTTCAAGATCATTCAAAGAGCATTCAAGAGAAAGTTAAGAGCATCCATTAAAGGATTTATTGCAGCAATTCAAGACCCAACATCATGTCAAAATATGTGTGAATTTATTCATGTTCATGTTATCATTGTTTTGTGAAGACTAACCTTTGTTGTAGGTCTCCAAACCATTCAAGCATTGAAAGCCAATCAAGAAACAAAGATCCAAGACCCTTGAGGTGATGTGTATGACTTCAATCCTTCAAGGAATCCATTAAAGGGTGGTGAGTTGCAACACTATGTTATTTCATCATTCTTTCGTTTCATTTATCCATTTATCATTGACATTTCCAAATTATGGAAGTGGAAACACTAACACGAGGTTTGACCAAGGAAAGCCCCCTTAAATGGCACAACATTTCCTCTCTTTTTGAATGTGTAGGTTCCAAATATTTTGAAGATCGAAGGAAGTTTGAAGACACTTTATTCATTGTTGCAATCGAAATACAAGGCCTTGACAACCCACGGAAACTAAATTTTAGAAATATTCGACGGTGATTTGACTAGTTTGCGAATGAGAAATGGAATTGCAAATCTGACATTAGAGGATCGTGAAAACAGATTTGAAAAAGACCTAGTAGGATAGTGGGACTCCCAAAGGAAACATCCTTAGAAATTCATCTAAAATTTGTACCATAGGTGCATAGTGTCCTCCCCTTTCTATTTCTATTGTACGATTTTCTCTATAACATCTTAGCTTTTTTGTAATTGCATCAGTACACTAATTTTCACCATTAGGAAAATTAGATCATTACATTTCATCATTAGGACATTTCCAAATTTGGTTAATGGCTAGTTGACTCACCTATCAGGTTATGAGTCAATCTCATACCTTATATGAATCCATAAAACCCCCACTACTATTCAAATCTCTAGTGAACCATTTGAAAAAGTGTGTAAACCCTAGGGTCAAATCTTAGGGTTTACCTTTTTCTATGTTTCATTTTGGTGAACCTAACATGTTAACATTATATACCTTCTAAAACTTGAGGCATTTCACCCCTAGATCTATGTTTTGCATTGAATTATTTCACATTTCTCATTTAGGGTTTCATTTTTGCATCATAAAAAGGCATACAAATTCAAAAAATTGCATATCATATTGCATTATAGGTTGCAATAATGTTTGTTTAAGTCATCGTAGGTCATATCTATATTCAAATTGCATTCATTAGGTCGTTAAAATCTAAAATTGTTCATTATATTCAAATTGCATCTTTCATTTAGGTAAAAAAAGTGAAAATTTGTATTGCTTTGTTTCAAAATTGCATTGAAAATCATCATTTTTAGAATTTTGCATCTTGAAATCAGTCAATTATTGCATCTTAGATCTAAAAATTATATTAAAAAATGTCATTTATTGTTCACACATTTGCACATTTGCATAATCATAAAATCAATAAAATTTGGAAAAATATACACTATCAGACCTGTTGAACACAGATCTGAAAACCCTAAATAGTACGCTAAATAATCAAACTTTGAATTTTGTGAAACCCTATCTAGGACATAGGCACCTCGGGAACCCCTATCCTTTTTTCTGCCCAAATTTTTGTGATAGACCTCTCTGAGTGTCCTTTCTCGAGATCTGGTGTTTGTTTTTCAATTATGTTTACAAAACTATTTGATTTTGATCATTTGACCCATAAGGCAAGTAACAATGTGTTTCCTTTTCAAAGATGTTTTAATAGGGTAACACATGGATTGTATTAGTGTAATCTACCTACTTATGAGCACAATCTAAGGAAGAAAAACCAAATCATTGATAAGCATGTTAGTCATTCTCCCAATATCTCTCCTAATTGTGACAGTATCTTGGCACAAGAGAATGAAATCATTGAAACATTTCTTAATATAAATATTCCTAATCTTCATGCATCTCCCAACATCTCCCATACTTGTGAGAAAATTTTGGTGCAAGAGGATATAATCATCAAACATGAAAATCATAGTTGTTCTTCTCTCAATACATCTCGTACTTGTGAAGAAGGTATCTTGGTGTTAGAGGATCCAATCATTGAGTTTCATGAGAATATTGTTTTTTTTCTCCCAATAATTCTTCTACTTGGGAAGAAATTATGACACAAGAAGATGAAATCATTGATTCATTTCTTTCAAAATATAGTAAGGTGACAATATATCCCCCTCGATAGAAGATCATCAACAAGAAGCAAACTTCATTGAGGTTATAAATGTACAATTGACTATTAGATCTACTTTGATTATTGGACCTCCTAAAACACCTTTTGGACCTCCTAATTCACCTCTCATTATAGGACCTCTTAAACCTCATGGCCATATCCTAAACTTTGTAAAACAACTTACTAGTAACCATGTGTCACAACAACCAAGTTATCATATTGTAGCTCACACATATAACACTAGAAAAATATGCAACCAAAAAAATCTCCAACATCCATTCCATTGCCTCAACCATACCTCCCACCCACACCTAACATTTTGCAACATAGTGCTAAGGATATGCTCTTGATGAAAAAATTTGTAACACTCCTACTAAGATCTCCTCATGGGATTTAACTCAAACATCACTTGCTTACCATGGCATGCTTCAAAGTTCTTTGCAAAAAATTGTAATCCCCTAGTGCACAACCAAGCAATATGGCAACCTTAATTGAGGGTATGAATTTGGTTAATGTGGACATTATTTTCCATCAAAGTGAATTACCTCCTTTAGAAACGTAAAAAAAAATGATTCTTTGATGATAATGGCTATTATTAACAGGGTGGAGATTATGTGTACCCTTATTGACAATGGTTTAGGGATTAATGTTTGTAGTGTAAATCTTTTGGAATAAATTAAAGTGGACAAAAATTTAATTCAACCCATTGATTTGTCAATCAAAGTTTTTGATAATGTGGAAATTAAGCCACTTGGTGCGATACCATTACTTGTTAAGGTTGGTAAGGTTGTTTTACAAAATCCCATCCATGTCGTGCCCCATGATCTTTCATATAACCTTCTCTCGGCTAGACCATGGATTTATGAGATGAAAGGCATTCCTTCAATGCTTCATCGTTCAATGAAATACATATACAACAATAAAGTTTACACAATAAAAGTTGATCCTGTTGGGATATGGTGTTGTACACCATTACATAAAATGATTTATTATAATGTTGTAATTAAATAATTACTTAGTTGTGATGCACCTAGGTGGTGTGGTTAATCACACTAGGTAATTATTTGGGAACCACTTTATGTTGTATTGTAACATTGTATTATTATTTAATGTGTGGGAGACATGTGATAATAATTTAATATTGGAGAATTATTTAAAAAATGAAAACTTAGTCCCCAATATTAAATAAGGGATTAGTGGTTTTGTATTCACATGGTTTTGTGGTACATGGTTTTATCTTACCACTTAGTTGTATTTGTGTGAGATTAATTTTATAAAAGCAAGAACATGTTTAGGGTTAAGGTTGGATGGGTGAGTGGGTTGTCATTATTGAGTCTTTTTGAGGAGTGCATATGTGAAGCATGGCATGGGATGTGTAGATTCATGCTTGTACACATTAGGAAGCATTGAGAGGATTGATGCTTTAGAGGTATTCATTGTAACTATCGTATTGCTTTATTGTTGAATAATATAATGGAGGATGGATGCTTTTGGAGGTTGGGTTTCCCCGTCTTGAGGTTTTTCCTAGGGTATATCTTGTGTTATCTTGTGGCTCATCTTTTTGATCCATGCATTTGGTTACTTGTATGAATGTTTATCTCTCATGGGGTTATGTAAAAATGGATTAGGATTGTGGGTTGAATGCATTATTTCCTAATAAGTGGTATTAGAGCTTTCATGGTTGATGGATTTTTGTTATAACCCTAGTTTGAGATATTTTTGCTAAGTTGAAGCCATGGCCATGCATGTTAGATTTGAGGCATTACAAGATATGGAACACATGTTGCATGTGTTTGTAAATATGGGCTTTTGGGTTGTCAAGATTTTTTGGGTTTATTGCAGATCTGAAGCTTTCAAAATTTGGATCAAAACAGTTTTCTTGGATTGAGTTTTCATATGAGGGTTTTGTAGAGGAAATTTCATGGATGACCTCTTGAGACAAAATGGACCTCACCGTTAGATCTAGGAGGCCCGATACATGAAAATGACATAAAATTTTCCCTATTTTGGAAGAATTGAGAAAAAAGCAATTACCCATTGCCTTGGTCATACGATCGGGCTGCAAATCAGGTATGTAGAAAAATTAAAAATTAATTTTTTTTTATTGCGGCCCAAAAATATTTAAAAAATAAAAAAGGTTTTAATTCAAAAATCCTTTGAATTTTTTATTTTTTAAAAATATATGTGGGGAGGAAGGGGAGGAAGGTCCCCATACCCCTTACCCCACCTAGTCTGTTAGTCGACAATATTGTTTGCCATTGGTAGTACTGTTGACTACCGACATTGGGGCCAAAACCCAGCCACCCAGTGGGTTAAATTTATACAACCCATTTTTTAAACTTTTAAAATGTTATTTAAATTTTTCCAAAAAAAATTAAATGTGGATTCTTAAATGAAATTTAAATGTTTCTTAAATCCACTGAAAATTTGGTTTATGAAAAATTTAAATGGATTTTATAATACTTTTAGTTCTGCCACCAGTGGTTGGCAAAGTTCCGCCCAGACGCCACTTACCGACCACCGCCACCGCTGGGCAACCAGTGGGGCCACCCCAAGGGCCACCAACCACCCACCCTATAGCCAAAATAGAGAATTGTTTTCAAATGTGCTTAAATTTTTCCCACGATGTCAAATTTTCAACTTCTTATACTTGTTGGAAAGGTGGTTCTGAGCACTACATAGTGGTATAGGTTTGATTTCTTGATTTTTTCATTTTAATTTATTTTTTTAGCCCAAATTCCAGATGTTATCTATTTCATGGTTTTGAGCATAACTTTTACATAGAGTCAAATTTTTTATTTCAAATATGTGTTGGACAGCATGTGATGTAGGGAATGTGATATCCTATTAGTTTTTGGTGTAGGGAATGTATGGTACTTGTTTGATGATTTTTAGATGCCTGATATTCATGGTGTGATTGTATGAGCATTTAGATGAGTTAAGAGGTAAAAACTTTAGGGAGTACATGTTTTTATATAATATTTATCATGGTACAACTAATTATCAGTTTGGTGCTTCCTAGTATTTATAGGTGTTTTTGTTAGAATTTGATGGTGATAGGTACATAGGTTGTCTTCAGTTTTGAGGACATGGGTTGACACGAGTGGAGACTTGGAGTCTCATATGGGTGATAGTTGAGTGTAGGTATAGTGATGGTCATGGTTATGGTGTCATGAGTATGCAAGTACATTTATACATTGGCACAACATGATCATGTATGTGGTTGTTTGGTGGTGATTTGGTTTGGTGTTAAGAGGTTGTTCTTATCTTCTTGATGCTTGTATGGTTCCTTGACTATGGTTACTCATTTTTGGACATGTTTGGAAAATCAGATCCGTGGTTGATTTCATGTTTGATTCTTGATGTCTACAAGATTATCCTCTTTGATATCTCAATTTTAAGGTTACTAATGTGATGACGATTTTGCATTTTTCAGTGGTTGGATCTATGAGTTATGTGATTGGTAGGTGTGTGCAACCTATTTCTTGTAATGGTATGACTCAAAGTGGACTATCTATATCTGCCAAGTTTGATTCATTATTGCTACAAATTTCATTAGTTTTCCTTTCTTGTGGTCATTTTTGCATTGGTATGTTTCTTTAGGATGAGAGGATGGATGGTTAGAGTACCTGATTAGTTAGTTCATGAGACTTGTAGCATGTGGCTTGATCATGACGTCATGATAGCTTGGTTACATTCATTGGTTATACACTTTCAATGGGATCTTTTGATAGTGATGACTTGGTAGTGTTGGAATGGTTTGTGGTGGTTTAATGGAGGTTGTATGTATCTTCTTGGCTCAGAGATCTTGGTTTCACTTGTATGTTACTAACATTGCAGTTAAGTGTGTGTAGACCTATATGATCTTCATGGAGGATATGGTAGTCACAATGCCATGTGTAGCTCGGTATCATGGTTTAATGGGAGTTGTTGGCAGTGACATGGATGAATAATTGGTGATTGTTATCTTCATGTGATTGGAGATGTGGTTTATTGGTTTAGAGTGTGTTTGTTATTATGTCATGATACTGTTAATTCTTGATTAGGTTTTGGCATGTTACATGTTCTCTTGAGACTAGGATGTTTGCATTGGTGCATGTGATCTCCTAGGAGGAGATGGTTAGATGATGTTGTCATGATAGGTTCATGATTATGTGTTGGAGCTTTGACATTGATCTTGGTGGTTCTCTTTGTATTGAGTATATGATCATTTTCTCGATTACTTCACGATGGTGCTATGTTGAATTTGGAGTTTGGCATGTATTGATTGGTTACAGGTGCTCATGGATACTTAGAGCATGTAGGTGAGGTTGGAGTTCTCTTATGATTAGAGAATTTTTTTTGAGACAGTTACTCTATGGAGATTTCAATAGGAAGACCAAGGAGCTTTCACCTGGATATGGACGTGAGTCCATTATGGACTAATAGAGGATATTGTTATTGGAGTGAGTCATGATGAATTGGTTATCCTAGAGGAGCATTCTCATTCCCCACTCTTGGTCTACTCGACGGTTTATCATTTGAGAGGTATTTTCCCATTATTTCTTTCAGATGTGTTATGTTCATGCCTTGATTTTTCATGGGAATGAGATGTTTCATCGTGATTGATTTTGGAGACTCAATTGAGGATTGTTTATCATGAGTTTATGATTCTTTATCTTTCATTGATATGGATCTTGAGCTATGGATAGTTAGTTCTAGAGGATTCATTTGACATATATTATAGCATGGTTATCTCCTTGTGCATTTGAGTTTATGTTATGATTCATTGATGAGGAGTTTAGGAGATGGTTTATGGGCTGATTTTTAGATTTGGGAATGGTTACTTTGAGTTTGATCTTCTTGTTTAGAGAGGCTTACATCCATTTTTTCATTTACATGATTCATATGTTTTTTTATCTAAGAGATTGAACATTATTTTTAGTATTGTTGAGACTCTCATTTGGGGTTGTTAGGAGATCATACTTGACACATCGTTGCACTTTTGAGGTGTTGGTAGAAGGACATGTTATGGTTTACATGTTTTCTCTCTTCATTCTATGGTTCCTTCCTATTTGTTCATGTTCATATATATATTGGAAAATCTTATTACCAGTTGGGAAGGTATGAACAAGGCTAGACACAGTCATCAAATAGTTTCCATGATTCTGCTTAGATTTTGAAAAGGCATATGACAAGATCGAATGGTCATTTGTGATTGAAATATTGGAGGCCTTAGGGTTTCTTAAAAAAAATTATGAATGGTTTAATATCCTCTTCATGGACTCCTCCACACAATTTGATGTTAATGGGGACCTAATAGAGCCCATCATTTTTTAAAGGTCTATCTGTCTAGGTTGTCCTAGGTCTCTCGCCCCTTTTGTTTTAGTTGTTGATGCTCTTCACAATGTTTTGAGAGCCAAGCTTATTTGACCCCAGTATTTAGTATATGTCTCCCGAATAAGGAACAACTTGAATTCCCTATTTACAAATGACACAACTAGCCTTGGTTTTTTGAAATGAATGAGGAAAATTTTAACAATGTAATGAACAAACTAGATATCTTTTACATGGCCTCTCATGCTAAGGTGTCTAGTTGCAAATCCATAATTTTTAATTGGGAAAAGGATGCCCCGAAGTGGATAAAACAAAAGAATTTGAAATGGGATGGACCTATGAAGGTAGTTAAGTATCTTGGGATCTCGTTTGCTATTTCTCCCTCCTTAAAATAGATGTGGAAACAAATCTTTGAGAAGATTGAAAAAAAGCATTGTAAATGGAAAGCTTTCCTTATTTCCTTGGTTGGAAGGATTTAGATAGTTCAAAAGTTGATTTCTTCCCACTCAATATATTTTTCTTCCACCTAGCTATTTGCTAATTGTCATTTTGAGAAATTGCAAAAGATGTTGAGAGACTTTCTCTAGTTAGATGGTAAAGAGAACAAAAACAAGCATGCAGTAAATTGGGGATGGTATTGTTTCCTGAAGAACTAGAGGGGTTTGGGCGTTAAAGACTTTAGGAAAAATGGCATTTCTCTAGCTGTTAAATGGATTATTAAGGCTTGTGAAGGTCTAGAGACATGGAAATTGTTAATAAGAAAAAAATTGGCACTATCATACCAAAAAAATGGAAAAACCACCATCTTGCTTGGTAATGTAGAGATGAAGGTTTTTGGCTATGTATTTTTTATCAGTATTTGGAAGGCATGAAGGAAAACTGAGCATTTTATTAGAGGTGGTAACACATTCTTAGAAATCGCCAAGTCCTGCATCGAGTATAGATCTATATGGTGGAACTTGGAGTTGAACAATAAGTCATTGGCCCTCACTCAAATGTGTTCTGCAAAGTCTTGGAATTAAAAAGGAGTGTTAGTTTTTAACAACATTGTTGAGAATGAAAGAATAAAGAGTTGGGAGAAATTACAGGTTGAATTCAATATCCCCAACTTCCATAAAATAACATATTCGGTTCTGAGGAATGCATTCAAAAAATGTTAATTTCCTATCCCTGTGTCCAATATAGCCAACACCATTACTTGCTATGATGGTTCTAAATTTAATAACACCACTGTTAGTAAACTATATATGATTTTATCTAGTATGAGGGGGGTTCTTTCCTAGTTGAAAAAATGTTGGAACACTGAATGGCCTAAGTCAACTAGGGAAAAAAGACTTGCTCACATCTGGGAAAAGTCAAGTGAACCCAAAAAGCGTATTTTAGATAGTTGTTCCTTTTGAAAAAGCTTGCTATAAATGTTGAATTATAGTCAATTGGTATTTAGCCTAATTATTATTCCTTGTGCGAAAAGTGTTGGCTTTGGCATATTTTTTCATTTATGTCAAAGGTTGATGACTATCACCACTTGATGAAGTTTGATGATAAAATGATGTTGATAGTAGGTTGCTTAGTCAAAAATAGTGATATTCATAAAACACCATGATTTGATTATTTGCACAAGCACCATAAGGTATAATGAAGTTCATATTATTGAAATGGACAAAAGTGATGGTGTTTATATTATTAAAGCATAATATGTGGAAAGGGAACATTATAATGTTTTCATTGCAAAGGTAGTCTCGAAGGTTTCATTGCATTGGCATAAGCAATAATAAAGTTCTTTAGTTTCGAATGAGGCCTATTTGTTAAAGTTGACAAATGTTTTGTCATGGGCATATTATTGCATACACATTATAGTATTTTGTTTGACATTGGAAAGGACACTTGGTCGGGTAGATTATTGCACATATTATAATGTTTCACTTATTATTGTAAGGAAGGTTCTAGAGCTCATTTGTGTGGGCACATGTTAATGTTTATCATTGCACCTAGTGGTGTGCTAGGGCACGAAGGCTTTGATAGTTGGAGTTAGGGTTTGAAGACATCTTGGTAGTTTGATGTGACAAAGCTCGAGGATGTGGCATCAATAGGTTTATCACTATCGGTTCACAATTTATCAACTTCTCTTTCGGTAATGTCAAACCTAAGTCAAAATGTTTGAAGTTCTACAAGAACAAGATACTTGGAATTTATTTCTCATTCTTGTTTAGGGTTTACACAAATGTATTGTTAAAACTTGTCATTCATAGTTGTCGGGGTTTTATGCTTTGTGACAGTCGACTATGGTTGTGTGTATCTTGACCTGTCTTTCTTATATTGTTGTCTATATTGTTCCAAAAGTTTTGAAGGGTTTTGCAAACTATAGTTCAAAGGTTTAGTGGGTCATTGATATGTTTCGTATATTGACCTAGCAAAGATGAAAGTGTGTCTTGCAAAGGATTTGATCTTCGGTGATAGGCATATTTATGGTGGTTACAACCTTTCAGTGATGCTTTCAGTTATGAGAAGATTTACAATATATACATTGTTCCTAGGCAGTTTTGTTTGGTTGGTTGATTATCATGCAGATATCACATAGCCATGTTATATGAATTACATTTATTGTTATAATCATGTCGTAAGAATTTGATGAGGAAGTTTGTAATGAGTAGTAAGAAGGCACTTTATGTGCAGATTGTAATTGTTTATACATTCAGATTCTTGAGTCTCAAATGAAAATTAGAAAATCAAGAAACACTTTGTATTGAAGTAGAGATTATACTATCTTTTTGCTTTTTGAATCATTTTGATGTGAAAATTTTTTGCTAGTGAGGCATTTTGTGTAGCCAATGAGGCTTTTCCAATGAGGCATTTTGTGCAGCCAGTGAGGTTTTTCCAGTGAGGAACAAAAAACAACCAGTGAGGCTTTGTAATTAGTGGGATTTTATTAAGCTAGTGAGGAATTTTCCTGAGTGGTTTTATATCCCTATGATGGTCTTTTGTGCTCATGAAAAATACTTTGTTATGATTCTTTTGTGGTCCATGTGATACTTATGTTTCATACAATTTGGTCTTGTTGCTTTCTTTATCTACCTTGCAACATTTGAGTTTTCATGTTGTTTAAGGATATGCTATTGGCTATCACATTTGGTTACATTTTTGAAATTGAACATTCAATGATTACAAAGAGATTGTGTGTTTTGAAAAACTATTGAGTTGTAGTTGATTATTGAAACACTAATTCAACCCCCCTTCTCAGTGTTTCATGTACTCCAACAAAAAGATTGAGATTTTTGAACATTATTTTTTGAATGTCAATTTGTAGCCTTTGTTTGGGTTATGTTTTTGGGAAATAAGATTGGTTGGGTCTACAAAGATGGCTTTTCATGGTCTAAAATTCTTTCTAGTTATATGAATTATTTTTCTATTGAGCTTAATGTTTTTTGGCTGACTCTTACTAATGAGATTTTGTGGTTTATTTGGAAGAAGAGAAACGAAGAGGTCTTCCAAGGAAAAAGGAGCCTTATTGAGTTTTGTAGAGAACTCACCTTTTCTCACATTGTTTTGCAGGTATCTATGATTATGGAGATACTGAGAGACAAGTTTATGATATTGCTTAAAGAAGGCTTGACTGTGGTGTACAAAACATAGATAAAAAATGCATGTTTCTTCCCTCAAGGAAGGAATAACTTAAACAAGGAAGAGCTGGAAATTCCAACTAACTACATAAAAAAGCACAAGATACAGATGCCTACCCAAAAGGAAAAGACTATTCCTATAGCAAGAAACTATAGACATCAACCGATGGTAAAAGATATTGATTCTAAGGATGAGGCTATTCCACTAGTGGGCACGTTTGAAAGTGATAAGTGTGAAAACAACAACAATGTTAGATGTTGTTGGGTCTAGTCTACTTAGTAAGCTAGTAAATATCTTTTTTGGTTCATAACTGATCTTGTCAAAGCTAAGTTGCCGAATCAAAATTAGAATTAAAATTGTGAGTATGGTACATCAGTAAGGCAAAAAAAATTGGAGGGTTGGGTACGTTCGTACAAAAAATATATAAAAATCATAAATATATTAATTGTATATTAAAAATTAAATACATGCATTGTAAATTAAAAATAAATATATTTATATTTAATTATGTTGTCTAAATATACAATTTTTTATTTTTATATTATGTTTTATTTTTTATTTTGTTATATAATTATTAATATATAGTTTAATGAATAATATAATAATATAATATATGATAGTTTAAATTTTTAAAATTATTTTATAATATTAATTATTAATTTATTTTAAATTATATATTTAATATATAACAAATATAAATGAAACTTTTGTCATGTTTGCTCTCATTCCCATTACAGTATTTGATTAATAGCTTTTGATAAATTAAAATAACTAGCAATCGCACCTTGCTGCGCAATGGGTAAGCTGAAGAGGTGTGGAAGGTCAATTAGGGAAAATGTTTCTCTATTTTTTTCATACATTTGTGTAGTACATGAGTTCAATTGGTATGCCATTTAAAAAATAATGTTTGTGCAAAAAAGGTTTCAATCGAGAAATGATGTTTACATCCACTTATAGGGATCAAAACACGACTGAAACAAAACCTATAAATCAAGAAGATAATAGGTGCGTGTTATGTTTGCAATAGGGAGAGAGGGAGATATATGGATAGAAAGAGGGAGAAATAAAGGGGGGAAGAATGAAATAGAAAGTGGGGCCCAGTAAGGAGATATAGATAGAGAGGAAGATAGAGATAGAGATGGAGATATGGAGATGATAGTGAGAGATACAAAAAGAGAGGTGAGAGGGATATATAGAGATAAAAGAGATAAATATATAGAGAGGGAGAGAGAGGGAGAGATAGAAAGATAAAGATAGAGATAGGAAGTGATATATATAGAGAGTTAGAGAGAGAGAGAGATATAGGGGTAGAGAGATGGATAAATAATGAGATAGAGATAGAAGGAGAGATGGAAAAATAAATATGGAGAGAAAGATAGAGATGCAAAGAGATATAGATATAGAGGTCTAGGAAGAGAGACATGGAGAGAGATAGGGAGAGAGGTGGATGAATAGAGAGAGGGAGACATGTCTAGAGATAGAGGGGGAGAGGGAAAGATAGAGGTAGAGATGAAGATACAGTGAGAGAGGAAGGAGACAAATAGATAGAGATAGAGATAGAGAGGTAGAGGTAGAGATAAATATAAAGAGAGATAGGGAGATAGAGGAAGAGGGAGAGGGAGGGATAGAGAGATATAGATGGTGATATAGAGTGATAGATAGAGATATGAGGAGATGGAGAGAGGGGGAGATGGAGAGAGATGAAGATACAAACAACTAGAGAGAAGTAGAGAGAAAAATAGAGATGGAGAGAGGGAGAGAGAAATAGGGGAGATAGAGAGTGAGAGAGAAGAGGGAGAGATAGAGATATATGAGAAGATAAAGAGAGAGAAAGATAAATGGAAAGACAAATGAAGGGAGAGGTAGAGATAGAGAGATATATATGAGATAGGGAGAGAGATGGACAAATAGAGAGAGATGGAGATAGAGAGGAGGGAGAGAAAGAGAGAGATCGGTAGATGGGAAAGAGAAGAGGGAGAGAGAAGAGGGGAGAGATAGAGAGAGGAAAGAGAGAAGAGGGGGAGAGAGGGAGAGGGAGGGAGAGAAAAATAGAGAGGAGAGAGTAGAGAGATAGAAAAATGAAATAGGGAGAGAGGGAGAGAGGGAAAGATATGGATAGAAATAAGGAGAGATAAATATATAGATATGTATAGAGAGAGAGTAGGAGAGATGGTGTGAATAAGAGAGAGAGAGATAGATGAGATATAGATAGAGAGGGACGATGGGAAGATAGAGATAGAGGGGCCTACAAGAGTGAGAGATAAAGGAGGTGATATATAGATAAGTAATAGAGAGAGGGAGAGGGGGAGAGAGATAGAGAGGGGGGAGAGATAGAGATAGAGATAGAGATAAGGGGATAAACATAGAGTGAGTGTGAGAGAGAGATATGGAGATAGAAATAGAGGTTTTAAAGGTGAATTATCATATACTTAATCAAATGGAATGCTACCCTGAGCATAAATCCTCAAGGACACATGTTATCCTTGGATTGTTGGCATGAAACATGACTAATCAAAAGTTATTTTCTCTCTCTTGCTTTCATTTTCTTACTCTATAAATTTTAATTTAGATTTTATGTTTGAAATTAATTTTATTATATAAATTAAAATAAAACTTCTAAATATAATTATTCTAAAATAATCAAAATTTAATAAGACAAATAATTATAATTAAATTAACTCTAATAACTTTTAGTTATTATTTGTAATTTCATTAAAAAACACAAATAATTAAAATAAATTTCAAACTTAAATCTAGATTAAAAATTAAGACATTTCAAACTTGATAAAAGCTAAAATACTTTAACTAATGTTATTGATTAGAGGTAAAAGTAGGTTTTGATGGGGCCCAGAACCCAGTACAAAGGAAATAAAGCTGCAAATAAGATAAACCATTAGCCAAGCAGCAACACCACAATGACCACTAGAAGACAAACATGACTACACATGATACACCAAACAAACAAGCAAGGGCTTGAAACCCCTATTACAACCTGGTTTTAACTGGGACTAGAACCCTTAAAGATACAAAGAAACTAACTACATTTTCCAGGCATTAGCATACCATCTGCTCATGGAAGACACCATAGAGTTAAGAAAGATAATCAGATTAATGGAGTAGGACACCATCAATCCTCTAAACAACTCTGCCTGCTGGGACACAGAGAGAAGCTTAGAATACCACCCAGCCTGTAATAAAACATGAAAATCCAAAGAGCCCAAATCACCATGGATAAATCCATTAGCAACATCTCCTTCGAAACGCTCTGTAAACAGGTAACCAACTCTAAAACCACCTCTAAAGGTATGAGCTCCCCTCTATAGGAGAGGATGCTACAAGCAACAAGACCAATGCAACTAGAAATCACCAACATCCCCCACCTCCACCTCCATAGGAGAACTTCCCACCTCAATAAGAATAGCTGAGGGAGGTCCACTCCATAGGACCAGAGGAGAAAGCTACCACAGTAGTCGAGCACACAACTATAGCATCCTTTGGTAAACATTGCACTAGAAATAAACTATGGACAAGAAGAAGAGTCTCAAATAAATACCATAGGACCACCTTAACAACATTCACATGAGAACTCATCTGGGTTTCCATAGAAACAAATCCAACTACAAGCCAATTGCTCACCCACTTTTGAGCCTTCACAAAAGGCCAAAACAACTGAGCTAGCACAATACAAACATGAAGCAGCTCAGTCCAAGAGAAGACCACAAATCCTAGCATTAGCCACACAACAACAAACAAAACCATAGGCCAAAAGACCACCAAAGGAAGAGTCCCAGTCTCAAAATGAGCGAGAACACCCAACCGCCACAAGGAAGAGGGGAACCTAGACAAGATGAAGATCAGGAGAAAAACTAGCAAGAAAGAACACCAAGCAACCCTAACATGCCCATCAAAGCCAGAGATAAGTCAAAACTCCCAACAACCAACCAGAGGGACACACCACCACTCCTCAGAGAGGGGACATGAAGAACCCGAAACATTCCAAGAACACAAACCCCCAAAACAGATCTCCCAAACAAGCGACAAGTAGAAGCGAAGGAAAACCAAGAAGAAGCCAAAAATAGAACAGACAAGCAAGAAAAACCACCAAGCCTTCCTATTACGCCGAATAGGAACAAAAAGAGGCCCATTCTACAACTTGGCTTCCTTAGAGAAACCCACACTCACCCACAACATAACAATCAACCAGACCATAGGGGAACCCATCACACTCCAGCAGACCCAATAGTGGAGTTCGGCTAAGAGTAGAAGCTCGATAGCAAACTAAGGAAAAAAACCCCAACACAAAAAGAACTTCATCCAACTCTAGGGGATAAGCTCCATTTTCTGAAAAACCCAACGAGAAAGCTCCAAAAGAGCCAAAGTTGAACAAAGAGGCCTAGACACACCAAATAAGGGCAGCCAAAAAGCCCCACACAATAAGAGAAAATGCCTCATCAAACATCAGCGAGGCTAAAAGCTCCAAAGCCTGAGGACCCACCATAAAAAACTGAAGGTCCAACCAACACGCACAACCACATCCCGAGCTGTAGAGAGGAACGCAACACACACAAAAATCCCATGGCCCAGCATAGGAAGAAGGCCTACGCTGCCATGAGGAACGCCCAACCCCATCCCCCTCATCCACTTCATCTCCATCTTCTGCATCACTCCCAGCCTCAAAATTCAAACCAACGTAAATATATTTTTTGAATATTATATTATTTAAAATTTGATAATAAAATTAACATTAAATTTAATTTTAATTTTAACTTTATGTATTTATTCATTAATAAATTGTAAATATAAATATAAACCTTTAAAATAATAATTATTTCTTTAAAAATCATCTAAAACCTTTTCAACAATTATCTTTCACTAAAATATAATCTTTTAATATTAAAAAAAAATCATTTATTCCTCACAGTTTTGAAATTCGATGCGTGGAAAGCAAGATAGAATTAATACAATTAAATTAAAGATCAATGGAGCCCAAAACTTGGGCATGCATATGTGTGATAATCACAAACAGAATTGTTTTTGGTTACTTCTCTGCAAGAATGTGTGCGATGCTCGAAAATGGCGAGTGGAAAATAGCACAGAATGTCAAATGGAAAAATAAAATAGAAACAATAAAACTGGTAACAAAATATCAACGACTCAAGATGTTCCTATCGTCTTGCACATCTTTCCATAAATCTAAAATGTTGATTTTGAAAATCAGCTGGGTTTTCTCAAATAGGAAATGCCTTTAGCGTAAATATAAACAAAATGCGATGAAACAATTTTCATCTTAGTCGAAGTGTATTTATCTATTCCGCTATATTTTATACCAGCGCAACTTGTCTCTAGAATTTACCTTATGTGGGTAACCATCTCTTTAGTCATGAGATGATGGCATGACAAACTGGATTTTTATTATTTTTCAATTCATAATTTTCGTCTGAATCAAAACAAGGTTTTTATTCTTTGTAGATTGAGGTTACGTTTAAGGTTTTTTATTTTTGGGAGTAAAGTATATTGTTTAGGGATTTTTCAAGGTCGATAAGTTTGCAAAATTTAGGGATGGAAATTTCAAACCCAGACCGAATCTACATCAATTCTGAGATGTTTTGTACTTGGAATTAGCCTAATTTTTTAGCAATTTGGTAACATAGTGTCAAAGGTTCAAATTTGAAGCTCCAACTCACTATATTGTACAGAAAAAACTCTACTTTTGTACACGATAAATTTAATATATATATAAAATAATCATCTAGTAATAAATTCTTGTTTCTAAGTAACCCCATCTAATGCATAACTAAGAGGACCCTAAATTCCAAAACAATGGTCAATATCTAATTCAATTTTCAACCTGGAATGCCATTTCTATTAATACAATTGATAAGAGAAGATACCTATATCACTAAAGGTATTCCAATTAAGTTTGTTCATGCTTATACCAATTTTGATAGCCTCAATCACTTTCTTGCCAGATAGTATGATTATTTTTGCATCCCAACATCACAATTTTGTTTTTTTGTTCATGCACTGCATGCCAATAGTGATTTAGAAAACCTTATACCATCGTGTTTGGTACTGTAGTTTTAGGATAGAAAATAAGTTTTTTTTAAATACAAGGGTCTCAAAACTATAGATATGTGAACACTGATATATCTTTTCGTTCATTAAGAAATTTCTAGGGATACCTGAGGACATGTCCCCTATCTGAAATGAGTTGTCCCTATCCCTGGGACATCTTGGGGCAAGGGGACAACTGGGGGATAGTCCCCCCACGTTCCCTTTTTTTGAAAATTTGCAGGAAACAAATTAGAAAACGAGGGAATAGGTGGGAGAAAAAAAGGGGACGATTGACCGTCCTGGCCCCTAGGCTTCAACAACATTTAAAAAAAAACACATTTTAATAAAAAATCCTTTAATGTGTGGCCTATGCGAACCCCCACCTTCCATGTTTCCCTTTGACTAAAAGACTCACCATTTTAGTCATTGTTACATTTGTATGTGAAGCCAAAAAAGGAGCAGTTGTAGGGTTTATGAAGGCAACCATTGCAAGAGGAGGAATAGTGGGGTAAAGAAGGAGAAGAGGTTGAATCTAGAGCAAGTAGAACTACAAATCCATCAAAGAGGTATGTATTTTCCTTACTTTTTTTCAATTTTTTTGCAAATTTTCGAGCATAAAATGTCTGATTTGTTTTTTTTTTTTGCATTTTTCAGTTTAAAATTGCATTCAAAATTTAAAAAAACATGAGCAGTAGTGGGAGTGAGAGTGAAAGTGAGAATGAAGTGCAACTACTTGATAGAAATAGAAGAGAAAGTGGTGAGGGTGGTCATGGAAAGTAACCAAAACCATTTAAATGCCCTTCAACAATCATGGAACTGTATGCAAAGGGCCCTTTGAACAAAAAAAATAAAAAATCCTCCAATACATTACACTTGTGGGCCAAAGGCAAAAAAATTCATGGGGGAGTAGGGTTTGGAATTGTCATGTTTTCCATAAAGATTTTAGGGGTAGCTACACAAGGGTAAGGTCTCATTTTTTCAGTGAGGTGGGCCATGAAGTTAGAATATGTCCCGATTTAAAAGAACATGAAGCAACAGAGTGCCAAAGATTGCAAATGGAGATGGATGGGGTTCAAGGTGGGACAAATTCTTTTCCAAGTGTGCAATCATCTATGCCTATGCCTTCCACGATTGGTAGTAGTGAAGTTTCCAGAAGAGGAAAGAGGAAGATGAGTGGTAGTGGGAAGGGAGGTTTAGTTGAGTCTATGTTTAATAACCAAGCACGAGAAGCCACATAATCTTCCATTGCCAAATTCCTTTTTGCCCATGTCATTCCATTTCATGTGGCCCATTCCTCTTATTTCAACAAGTGGTTAAATATATAGCCAATATTATCCCTTCATTCATGCCCCTTGGAGATCATAAGCTACACACTACCCTCCTAGGAAAAGAGTACTTCAAAGTTAATGTGCTAATGGAGGATATGAGGTGAATGTGGATGAGGACAGGTTGCTCTATAGTGATGGATTGGTGGATTGATGTTAGACATCAACCACTCATCAATATCATAGTCACATGCCCTACTAGTTCTTATTTTCTTAGAGCCATAGATTGTTCAAGGAAACGTAAGAATGTAGACTTACAGTATTCCATTTTGAGAGATGCCAAAGAGGAGATTGGGAGTGCTAATGTGGTAAGGTGATCACCGATTCAACACGTGTGTGCAAATTGGTTGGTTTGATAGTGGAGGGTGCTTATAGGAACATCTTTTGGACCCCATATTGTGTTCATGCATTGAACAATGTATTGAAAGACATAGGGAAGTTAGATTGGGTGAAGCAAGTGGTGGCAGAAGCTAGAGAGATTCAAATGTTCATTTGCAATCACCATACCTCAGTTGCTCTCTTGAGGTCATTTTCAAAGGAGTTTCTCAAACCTGTTGATACAAGGTATGCCACTTCATTTTGTTTCACTTCTAGGTTTTGAAACTTCAAATATTTCAATTTGTATTCTAAATTTGAATTTTCAAGTACATTGAGCCTTATATTGCTTTGTCCTTTAAATAATGAATATAGATATGCCACATACTTCATCTTTTTGGAGAGGATGCTTGAGGTGCATGAGCCTCTACAATTGATGATGGTGAAATCAGAGTGGACTAGATGGCCTAATTTAAATTCTACTCAAGTAAAATCCATCAAACAAAAGATCCTTGATGACGATTGGTCATCTAATGTGAGGTAAGACATTGCTGATTTTATTAAAAATTAAATATTAGATTATTGATTTGATATTAAATTTCTGATTTTAATATTTTAATTTTATTGTCCAATGTTCCAACTTTTGAAGTTTCTAACATGTCAATTAACTTGTCAATTAATTCTTTTGAACTTTTTGTTTGCATTTTGCAGATATATTTGCTCCTTCATATCACCTATTGTAGATGTCATTCGGTATGATGATACAAAATCTCCTAGTCTTGGAGAGATATATGAGACATTTGACAATATGCTTGGGAAGATAAAGCAAAAAAATTTGGAAAAGGATCCCACTTTGAGTTTATATGTGACACACATTAGGTCCATTGTGATGTGGAGGTAGAGCACAATAGACACCTTGCTTCATATACCCACCTTTGCTCTAAATCCAAAATGGTATGCACCAAGGGATGGTAGGGTGCCTCCATGTGATGACCCAAAGGTTTTAGATGGATTCACACATGCCACTGATAAGATGTATTCAACGGAGTAGGCTTCAATACTTTTCTCATAGTTCCTTGACTTGGCAAATATTTGTGGCCCAAATTTGAGTAAACCATAGGTAAAGTTGGATAGAGCTATATTAGCTCAAACAAACCCTATTGGATGGTGAACATGGCATGGGAGAGATACACCACAGTTGAAGACACTTTCCACTGGCGTTCTTGTGCAAGTTGCTAGTTCCTCTACTGTAGAGAGGAATTGGTCCACATATAGATTTATCCATGCCCTCATGAGGAATATACTTACCTCTAGATGAGCAGAGAAGATAGTGGCCATGCATAGTACTCTTCGGCTTTAGGATCATCAAACTTTAGAGTATCAACAAAATCCTGCTCTACATTGGGATATTGATTCCGAAGACATGGCCCAGGTTGATGAGGAGGAGACACCAGAGGGATTGGTTGGGATTCCATTGGTTGAGGCTGAGGTGGACCATCGTAGTGGTAGTGACTCAGAGGATGACTCTGATTTTGATGTGGTTATGGGAGATGCAAATTAGGTACAACAGTGCACTTTTTTTTTTGTATTTTGATTTTCATATCATGATTCATAATGTAAAATTTTAAACTTCAAAACTATATGGCAGCAATCTAGCCTTTGGGAATTTTGATATAAGTTTATAAATTATAACTTGGAGGTTGTATCATGTATGTTAGTTCTGAATTTTGAATGTGTATTGACTATTGACAAAGAATGTTGAACATAAATGTTATATGTTAAGGTTATATAATATATATTATGCATGCTTTATCCATGTTTTAATATAAATATTTTAAATTTCCCTATATATTTTAATTTTTTCCTATATTTTATATAGTCGTCCCCTTGTTGTCCCCAAATTGGCCTAAAAATTGGAATCTTGGGGACTCGTTCTGCCGTCCCCATCTCGGAAAATTGGGGTAACACTGGAAATTTTTGATGTCCTCCCTTGAAAACAAACTAGAAGAGTAGACTTCTTTTTCTTTTCTTTTCTTTGATACATAAATTCGGGATTTAATCATGCCTAGCCAGTGAGGTTGCAAACAAGGGTCCTCATCCCTGTACTTTGAAACACATAATCCACCAAGGACCCACTTGAAACACATGTAAGCAACCCAATGGCCACTTCAAGACTTGAACTTGGTACCTAGATATCTAAACAGGCAATAGACATATCATGTGCCCATGTGCCTAGAAGACCAAGCTTTAGTGAGTATGTCAAAGAAGCAAAAATGATGCTCAAATTGTAACACAAGGAATAGCCACAACTATAGAAAATCAAGTCTCATGCATCCCATCAAATTTTGAAACATGTAATGCAAAGAGTAGACACAACTACAGGCGATTAAGACCAACCAAACCAACAAAATGAGATCATAATGTGCAGTAGACTCATTTATTTCTTTCCCTATGTGAAGGGCTCAATCAACATATAACAATGTAGGTCAATTGCACTATCCTTTCCTTCTCCATGGGTAACCTGCATGAATATATAAAATTATAAATACAAATCAAAAGAACAATTGTAGACAAAAATTTGCATCTTATGCTTATTGTTGATTATGAATGAAACTGTCAGACTTTTCTATGATCTAAATTATCCTTTCTTTTAAGAACTTGTTGTCCTCTAATAACAAACATAACAAGTCTTCTTCTGATCCTTTTACTAGGAAAAAGAAGAAACTCATAATTTTCTGAAATAATAAACAAAATAATTTAATACAAAGGTATTTACCAAAATATTAGTACCTTCATTTATAAAACTGAAAACATATATATAAACTATTACAGATGCTGTAAGATGTTACTCTTAACCACTAAAAAATACTACATGGGAAGAAAAATTGACAAAAGATAGATGTGTTAATCCATAGTCACATTCTTTAATATGGTATCGTAAAGGTAAAAATGGAATTCAATTACATGGATTTAAAATGGGAAAAACTCATGGTAACCAAAACACAATGCATTGTTTATTAAAATAGGGGGAAATAAACTAGTGCATATACATAACAATTAACATTTTACAACATAAAATAAGAATGCTTATTTAAAAAATTCTATTTTGCTTTAACCTAAGAGGATTTGTGTATAAAATAGTAAAACAAATAGTTTTCCTTAAAATAGTAACTTGTTCATTAATATATGAGACAAATTGCGAATAATGGTAAAAAGAGCAACAAAAAAAAAGAAGTAAAAAAGATGTGAATGACCAAAGTGTCATTAAGAGACATAGAGGTTGTAAAGAGCAACTTAGGTGTTTGTGATAGTGAGATAAGATCTTAGGATCCTTCCTTCAACATTATAGGTCAAGTTGATTGTAGAAATGAAAACATGTTTGTTGTGAGAATAGTTAGGAGCTTAGAAATCTTTTTGACACAATGGATTTTGGAATAAAAGAGGAAAGGGAGATGCAAGAATCTAGATAGAAGAATTGCAAGATTTTAGTTTTAAATGTCAATGTGGAGGAAGACTTAGGCATTCCTCGCATTAATATCCTGAATTTTTTTTTTGTGATTGCAAAGTTTAATGAGATTTGGCCTTCAATGGAAAGAATTAAGGCTTGGATCAATTTGAAATGGTCAAATTTCCCCACCCCTGTAGTTAGTTTCTTAGCCCTTGGGTTTATTTAGATTATTTTTTAGTTAGAAATGGGTTGAAATAATATTCTTAAGGAGGCCTTTGGTTCATAGGGAACTCAAGAGTCAAGACATCAAGGCTTGGACACTTAGCTTAGATTTGGTTAAGGAGTTGGTCAAGGATGCACCATTATCAATTTGCATGTGTACACTACCACAAGAGTTATGAGAAGGAGGTTTTACGGAAATAGGGGATTCATTGGGGCAATTTATCTTTGATCCCACAAAGCTGGTTTACAATTTCTAGGAGGAATTGATTTTTGCTAAAATCACATATTTTTAGAAAATATAATGATTTAAGCCTTAAAAGGTTCAATTTAAAGAATTCCAATTGAAGAGGGTTTGATCAAACTACCTTAAATCAAATCCCCTTGGATAGAACCCCGCTAGTTTTAAACCATACCTATAACAGAGTCTCCTTTACACCTATCAAAATGCTGATAAAAAACCACTTTTGATTTAAATTTTGGTGGATCAAATGAATTCATTTAAAATTAATTTTTTTGCAAGTATGTAGTCCTTATTATAAGCTTCCCAAAAAGTATGATTTTAAATAAATTTAATTTAATTATTATATTTATTTTTTATTTCTCGTGAATGTAGGTTTTTCACCGAAAATCAAGCTCTCTGTTCTGCACATGTGGAAAAATAGCATATTATTAAAAATATATATATATATATATATATATATATATTAGTGCACCAGATATTGAAGTCCTTGATCCAAAAATAAAAGAAATTGAATTGATACACACAAAAAATTTACACGTTATACGGTTGTGCTATGTCTGAATTATAATTGGTTTGAATTTGAAACTTGATTAAAAAAAAAATATTGAATAAAAAACCATCTAACCAAGTGGAAGCACTAGATATCAGAGTTACGAATCTAAATTCGAATGAATTATAATTTTATCCTTCATGGAAAAAATGTTATGTGTTATATGGTGAGCGTCACTTTTTAAAAATGTTGTTTTCTGAAAAAAAACTAGTTTTTGAGGGAGATGGAAAAAGAAGTGCAATTTGATTCCAAAAATTTTGAAAAAAATATATTTAGAATCTATAGACAAAATTTCATGAAACTCTAGTTTGCATCATCTTCAAATTCCTCACGATTTAGCTGCTATAGGTGCCCGAAAGTGAAGATTTAGTTAAAAAAAATTATTTTAGTGTCCAGTTTGGCCAAAAATTGTAAACCACTATTGTCAACGCTCACCCAAATCTCCTCAACCACAGAGGGAAGGTAAATGGCTACATATAATAGAATTTGTGTGAAAGTGGATTTGAGAAAACCTATTAAATAAGTCTATAATATTAAGTCTATTTTGTGAAAGTGGATTCAAGAGTAGGATTGTCAATGTCTTCCTATTAGATGTTTTAGATGTTGGAAGGTTGGGCATATTTTCAAACATTGTAGCAAAGCTCTAGGCAAGAATTCAAAGAAATATTTATTGAACAATACAACAATGGGAGAGGGGGTGGTTGGTGATACATCCCCTCCAAGTTAAAAAATCAATATGCTCCCTTTTTAGCCTACTATAGGTCATAAATCAAAATTGATCTTTGTATTCCATCTAAAGGGGGATAATACCAAATTTAGAGAGGATCTAACAAAGCTTGGAGAGATGAAAAAAATTGGAGATGGCAAATAAGTTACTTTGGGAAGGGAGAGTGGGCTAGGAGACTTAAGGATTCCAATAGATAGTGATGAGGATACGGTTAGGGATACAACAGAAGAAAAGGAATCAAATGTGGACTAATGCATTATGACTAGAAGGGGAAAGAAAAATGTCAAAAATAAACATATTGGTCAGCTAATAGAAATAGCCAACAATAATTCTCGAGGGAGGAAAATTGAAGTTATGAAGATCATTAACAAGAATATTTGGAGGTTTGAGCCCCTAAGAAACATTTTTTTCTTAAATGGTTGAATAAAATAGAGGTTTTTAATGTAATGATTTTACAAGAGATGAAGATGGAAGGAAAGATTTTCAAGAGATATTGAACTAGGTATGGAAAAAGGGTGAATGCTTAATGGTAGACGTTATAGGTACATCAAGACGGTTGGTTGCATTGTGGGATAGCACCAAGACAACAAGTAGGCTTATATGTCATACTCTGAAAAATTGTATCAATGTTTTGGTGTACAAGGCTATATTTCTATGGTGGTGTCTAATGTTTACGAGCCAAATCTAGAAAAAAAATATGGGGCTAAATATTATCTCTAATGGATCTTCATCATTCAAGGAGTTTTGTCAAAATCTTATGGTGGTGGATGTGCTCCACCAGATTGGTTGGTTCAAATGGAGTAACAAGTGCACTAGGAACAATAGCGTTCTAAAAAGACTAGACAGATTTTTGGTCAATTCAAAATGGCTATTGGAACCCACCACTTTCTTGTCCAAGGTTATCCACTTTGGTGGTTTTGATCGTTCGCTTAAATACATAGTTATGCACCAAGATAAGAGGCCAACTAGTAGTCCTTTTTTAAAAACTCAAAACAACAGAATCAGAAATTTAAAATAGTAAGTGCAACCATTGAACAAGATGAACACCAAGATTACGTAAAAAATCCTTTTGGGTAAAAAACCACGACAAAATATTGCTTTTATTATCTTCAAAGGGCACCAACCTAGATTACATAAGTGAGCACCAACTCATTGAGAGCACCAACTCTCCCTTAAAGCACCAACTTCGTTTAGCTGAAGTGTAATGTCCCATTTTCTGTGAGCATCAGAGTTGGTAAGATTAGCCCTATCATTTGACCCTCGTAGGTTAGTGTTGTGGATTAGAGGGTCCAGTTTAGGCATTAATGAGCTCTTCAAGTGGTAGTTGACTGTGTTTTCCTCTCCAGATCGTTCGTATATTTTGAGGCTAAATTATCCAGGGGTTTCTGACTTCATTGGTATGTACTTACTATTTATAGTGAGTCAGTATGTTGATAGAATCCAACCTCAATATTTGTAGTAAAGCATGCAATTGGGTGGAGTGTGTAGTGGGTAAGCTGATGGTGAAGTCAGAATTAAAGAATGACATTTATTTATGGAGTTTTAATTATTTTTTTGTTAGTCCAGGGTATCCCTGCGACTCAGCCCAGCGACATAGGTTTCCCATTATGGGGCGAGACTAATACTTGGAGATGGACCAAGCCACCCATAAGCCAAGTCCATCGGTTGATTCTGGGCCTCAGAGTCGAACCTAAGACCAATGGGGAGCAAACCCACGGTCCAAGCCAACTCTGCTACCTGTCTAGGCTTATGGAGTTTTAATTATTATTAAAGTAAAACTTTAATAATAATTAATTAATTAAAAGTGCACATCATTAAAGTTATATGACTTTATTATAAAAGATTATTTAATATTATAAAGTCAAGTTATTAAAGTGCATATATTATTGACTTGAATTGACTTTATTATAAAGGGGCACTTAAAAGATATTTAAAAAGTAAAGTCATTATAACCTTGTATTGGGTGCCCACTTTGATGAAATGTTATAAAGGGCAAAGAAAATATATTTTAATGTTATTAAATGATTTTAAATCAGTAAGAGTTTCGAGGAGGAAAAGACCTTTATTGCTGGTAGGCGTCCATATTTGAGAGCTATCTATTGCTGATCATCATTTCCAGATTGTTGCTATAATGTCCAGACCTGCATTAAATGTGTCTACATTCCGGGTATGAATTTTATTGATTTTTCAAGCATTATGTAAAGAGCTATATTGAATATTTGTATTGGTAAACAATTCTACGTAAACTGAATCTAAAGAATATCTAAAGAAGCTACTACAACAGTTAGTTTGGTTGCAAAACTTATCAATACTCTTCTTAGTTTTGCATGTCTATATGTTATTGGCATTTTCCCTGGCACAAAACTCGCAATATCAAACATAAAACAAGAGACTTTGAAAACTGAAGTAAAAATATCCAGGCAGTTACCGGTTTGCAAGTGTTCACCAGGGAAGGGACATTTCATGAAGCACCAACTTCGTTCAACTGAAGCACCAACTTTAATCTGAGAACCAACTCAAATTCACCGAAAATTTTGTAACACTCCAACACTGATTTCACATACAATATGTTCTAACCTGAAACAACCCCTTGAACCTTTCTCTGCTTCTTAACATTCTTCAAAAATTTTATGAGTCCAAACTATATGGCTTGTTAAAATGCAGAATCAAACCTTTTCATAATGTAAATAGCACCTCAAATCAAAAAGTATACAAACACACGGCTTCCAACAACAAACTTCTCATATGCAAAACCTTACACACAGCAGTATTGGCAATGAAAGCTTAAAGTATCAAAGACTCAGCCCCCCAAAAAACCTGTTCTATGATTTCCAGAATAATTCACCATCATCATAAATTGTCACACACAAACGATACCGCATTGAGATCACTTTTCATTGAACAACACCTCCTTTTTGCGTGATGTCTCCACACACACCACTGCAGAATTTTAGTAGCACCAAAATACAGATAACAACTTCAGCACTGAGCATCCCTCTAGAAGGAAATTAAGAAAAAAGTTTTTAATGCAATAATGGTAAATTTGGTGTATACTCCCCAAGCACTACGATGAACACACACCATATATAGACAACAACATCAAGACACAACATGCATAACAGAATGAAGGCAAGAAGCTGAATGCAGATGTCAGAATCTACTGAAGACAAAATCATTTCTAGATTCAACACATACACCACAAAGACTTAGCCATTACTCCCATATTTTGAGCATGATGAAAGATTGTCTAATTTCTCTTAAAAACCACGACCTCTGCAATTATAACTGTCACACAAAAATGTATTCGATACAGAGATAAGGAATGACCGCTTGCATTTCCCACAAACCACGAGACACACTAGAGATAACACCCTGCATGAAGTCAACGTCTTTTTTTAAAATAAAGCCCGATGGAGAGTGTAACGGTGATGAAACTTCATAGTAAATGCAGTCCATTACCCATTACTCAGCCTCCACACAGACAGGTTCAAATTAACTTCAAAACAACTCCACACTATACAGTCCGCTTAAGAATAAATGGTAGTAATAGCACATCGAATGAATCAGCTAAAAATCAACCTTAATACCCATACCCGATATTCTTTTTATGATAAAAATAGTCTGAATCATCTTAAAGGCCACGACGCCAACCTTATGAGATTCGCAGAAAATTTTAAAGCACATCATAATGAAAGCCGCCTCAAACACCTTCAAGAATAATTTATGCAAATAGAAATATTAGCTATCAACTAATGCCAATAAGAGAGCTGACACATGCAATGAAAGAGTCATCGCTAAAATAGACGAGACAGGACAAGGCATAAATCGACCTTTTGAAAATTCAACTAGTGACATGACAATTTGATTTGGCAAGATATACTTACGAAGTAAGTAGGCAAGAAGCTCAAACAAAAAAATAGGTAGCTCAAGCAAGCAACCAAGTAGCTCAAGCAAACAACGAGGTAGCTCAAACACCTTGACATCAATGACAAAATACTCAACATTAAGTTGGAACTTTTTGGGTTTGAGCATCCAATTTTTGGAAATAACTCAAAGGGTGGTGAGGGCTAGAGATAAAATGTTGTAATAGATTTAGGAGAAACTTTCTGAGGTTAAAATAAGAGCTTGAGATTAAAATAAGATTGAGGTTGGGAAAATCTTCGCCAATTTTTATTTTCTAGAGGATGGATTCAAGGAGATTGTAGTAATTACTAAAGACATTAATATGATTTCCTTCTTTCTTTCTTTCCTTGCTTTAAAAAGGGTGAACATCTTTGTGGCTTACATGTAATCACACTCACTCAAGAAACATGGAAACGAACTTCTACCTTTAATTTCCTATAACCCTAAGATTAGAATGACTAAAATTTAGCTCTCATTGGGAACTCTCCCTCTACCACTTTCTTCCTTCTCTTTCAAAGAAGGAAGAAGCTTCAAAGAGAAAGAAGCTACTAGCACATACCCCAATGGACATGTTAATGCTAATAAATGATACATGAGTCAACAAAGAAGGAAAGGAATGCCTTCCACGTGTTAACCAAGATGAAGAATCATTTCAAGTCTCTAGATGACCTTTCAATTCTACCATTCTATCCTATATGGGATGTGTTCAACCACAATCAAACCTGCCAACTTTACACAATCCCATTATGACAAATTCAGCCATGGTCAAACCTTTCATGTGTAAACATTCTACCATTGTTTCCTCTATTTCTGCTTGAATTTGTCTTATTTTTGTCTCATTGCTTCGAGGATCTCTTACCCACCTTTCTATAAGTAACTGTCCAAAAAAATTCAATCATTGAAGGTTGTCTATGAGCACTTTCCTCATGCAATAGAACATTCTAAGTTGACTCTATCTCATGGTACTAGTCCCTTAAACCAATAGTCCATGACCCTTGTCGCATCTCCTTCATTTGGAGATAATAACTCTATTTCCTTAGAAAAAAAGAAGTGAGATTCTTGCATTGATGCAACATTAACTTAGTTATCCTTTCCATAACTCGTGTAAGACCTTCTAGTGTACCATTCTCCTAAGAAAAAACAAATCTCTCAAAAATTGGGCCCCAAATCTTGGTCTCACATGTCAATTCTCTTTATTATATTTTTTTATCAAGTTGAAGACCAAGTCTCTAAGCAGCAAATTGTGAAGATCTCTAAGTTGAGTTTCTCAAATATGGTGTGGAAGAGTTTATTTTCCCATTGCTCGCTTAATGAGCTCTTTACTTAGGATTTTCCTCATCTTGGTCACAACACATTATTTTTCTTGTTTCTATATCAAGATATGTCAACAAAAATTTAAACCACAATGTTGGAGGTGATGCTTTCAAACATGCATGGTAAATATAGAGCAAGGAGGAATGACAACCTCAAGAGATTTCAAAAGTATAAATCACATTTTTGATCTTCATGTTATCATTTAGATGGCTCTTCAACAGTCTTGTAAACCCTTTTATTAATTACTTTGTACACTTTAGAGAGGCCTTTTATTTCATACAATGTAATTGTTGTTTAAGAGGTCAATAGGTCAACTTATTTCAGTTCCTAAGGTCTCTAAAATATCTCTCCTATACACATAACTCTGTTCTTTTATCAACAACAGTGTATTAAACCTATGAACACTAATTATAATTCAGACAATTAACTTCAATTCTCCTTGTGCCTCTATGGGCGTATACGTATGTTAAATAGACTAGAATTATCATGATCAAAATCTCAGAAGCCTTTGGCACTAACTGTAAGAGGAACATAATTTTTTCTTGTGCCTTTTCTATCATTTCTGATGCAGGATAAAACTGCCAATTTTCAATAGTAACGAAACCACTGCCTATCTGAAACTGGCAGTTTTGCACAAAATTCTAAAATACTTCATTTCTCTCCAAATTTCTAACTTCTAATGCCTAAAACCAGCTTCATGTGTCTTCTCAGTTATGTTTCCCTACTCCAATGAAGTCAACTGATGATTTTACCAATCAACTTGTTACTGAACATGTTGAATATGCTTAATGAACTTGGCAGAATTGTCAAGTTCCTTTATAGATGAAGGAATTTCTATTGGAATAGGTAGCATAGGATAAGCTACATCAACGGATGCAAAAGGTTGGAAACATAACAAGACTTGAAAAATACTTGTGCTAAGTAGAGCTGAATAGCTTTGCTAAATCTATGTTGAATGAAAGAGAGACTTTCATTCCACATGGAATGCTTTCTAGATTATATATTCCTAAATTATCATCCTATTTACCACTTCTTTTTGTCCGTTAGTTTGATGATGGAATGTGGTGGACTTTGATTGTTTCATGTTTACCACTGACCAAAGTTCTTTCTAGAAATTAAACAAAATATTACAATCGCCATCATAGTAAAATGAACCCATACATACTGAGAGTATAGAGTTGTTCTTGGAATTGAGATTGATTTCTTACAACATAAAAGAATTGCCATCTTTGAAAATCTATCAACTAATACATAAATACAATCGTTACCACACTTAGTAGTAAGTAAAACCTTGAAGGAAATCAATGACATATTCCCAAGATTTGTCTATTATCAACAAGAAGTACACAATCCATGTTTCTTATTTGTCAGCTTGGTCAAGCAAGCTGCTATAAAGGATCTGATGTATTTTGCAACATTGGATCTCAGATGTGGCTAAAATAAACACTTTTCAAAATTGCAAGTGTCTTTTCAACTCAAAAATGACTTGCAAATGTGCTCAGGAAGCCTCAATTATTAATTTTTGGCAGTCAGCCTCATGCGATATACATGTCCAAAATGATATGAAGCTTTATCCTACACAGTAATTAGCAATTGTCTTGGCCCCTATACAAAGCCTAGATGGAACTTGTACAACTTTGGCCAAGTGTTAGTTTTGTCCACATGTATGGAGATCATAGAGTAGCGCTTGGACCAGAGATCTGCTTAGGAAGTCTACTACTAGATTTGTAATCCCTTTCTTGTGCTTGATGATCAAGTGGAATGGCTAAAGATATGAAGACCATTTTTTACACCACTCTTGCTGCAACTTATTATGTGTCTATAGGGATTGCAATGGTTTGTGATCCGAGTGCATGATGATGGTCTCTTTTTCAATATGTAGTGCTTATAATGCTTCTTGCTTGAACAATAGCATAAACATCTTGGTAAACAGGTCATCATTTGAACAATTCACCTTGCAAAGATCTATAAGGTAGGGGTATCCTCTTGCCCCTATTTGTAACTGCATTAGATGCTATATTCTACCTCCTAGGAGACTCAACTATAAGCCCCAAGATTAGAGGAATTTCCCTCCCTAACAATGAGGACCTCCTAAACATTCAATTTGTGGATGATACTGACCTATTTATTAAATTAGAAGAAGAAAACATTGATAGCTAATGCAAAAACTAAACTTTTTTTGTGTAGCATCTGGAGCAAAACCATTTGAAATGAAATCCATAATGTTGAGTTGGGAAAATACCCCCTCTGAGTGGTTTGCTAAATGAATTCCAATGGGGAGGGCCAAACAAATAGGTTAGATACTTGGGTATCCTTTTGCTATAAATCCATGCTTGAAAGATATGTAGGATTGGATAAAAGATAAAATGGAAAATAAGTTATGTAAATGGAAATAAACAATACCCATCATTGGCAAGAAGAATTCAAGTTTTTCAAACAATTATTCCATCCTACAATCTCTACTGCTCCTCTATTTTGTTATTTTGTAGTTATCAAATAAACGAAATACAAAAGAAAATTAAAAAATTTCTTTGGTTTGATGGTAAAGGAAATAAGAAGAAACATGCAGTTAAGTGGGACTAGTGTGTTTAGATAAGTCAGAAGGATTAGGCTTGAAAGATTTAAAAAAGTAGGGCATATCCCTTGCTTTCAAATGGATTCTCAAAGCCTTGAAAGGAAATGAGCCTTGAAAGATTCTAGTAAGAAATAATATACATCTAGCAATACCAAGATAGGCCAAAACTTGGAAGCTTCTTCCACTCTATGACTTATTGTTTGAAAAATTCTCGGTTTCCTTTGTTGGATCAAATGTGTTTAAAAGCTTATGGAAAGCCTGGGAGCAAGTAAACTATGATTCTATGGATAACTGCAAGAACAAAATTTTCCCATCTAGATCAATCTGGTGGAACTTATATCATAAAGAAAAACCTCTTTCCTTATTACAAGAATGCTCTCCAAAATCTTGGTTCAAGAAAGTAATTAAATGCTTTAAAGATATTATCTGTAACAATCAGTTCAAAACATGGGCTTCCCTTAGTACAAAGTTTGAATTGCCTCCATCTCATTGGAGAACATATTTTGTTCTAAGGGAAGCATGCAAGGTCCCCCAATTTCCTACAACATATGATTCAAACAATGAAATTCTAGACATATTCAAATGGATTGATGGTACTAACTTGTATAAAGTAAAGCCCAAACTTGTATATAAATCTCTGGGTGAAACCCTGTACATGACCAAGCACCTGAACAGAAGTTGGAACCTTGAAATATAAGCAATGGTCTAATATTTTAAAGTTTTTTATGGTCCAATGTGTTAGAACTGAAGAAGGCATGCTTAAAATGGTTGCTTTTTCTACAAAAATTTCCTTGTTCTATAGCTTCCTCTAGCATGAATGTATGTGCTTTCTGTAGGAAACCTAAACTATTATGCATATTTCTTTTAATGTTTTTATGTTAGAGGGATCTGGAACCTTTTCTTTGCAGACCTAGATGGTTGGGGGGATTTGGGTATTGTTAAATGGCAAGAAATTCTTCTTGGTTTTGTGGAAGGTTTAGATAAATCCTTTACTCTTTTTTGACTTCTATTATCTTTTGAAATTTTGTGATTCCTTTGGAAAGCTAAGAATGAGGAATGGTTCCAAGGCAGAAATAGAGCACTTACTGAGTCTTATAGAAGACTCATTTATTATAATATTTCTATGCAAGTTAGAGTTACAATGGAGATATCCAAAGAAAAATTCCTCAAGTTGTTGAAGAATGGTAAGATGAATGTCAATAAAGAAGAACTTAAGTATGCAAGGCACTTTCCATTTAATAAAGAAGACTACATACCCTTTCTAAGAGGCTACCTATAATTTCAAAAGAAATATAATAATAAATGTAAAGTGGAAACATTGCAGAGAGATCTTGGATTTCAGGGAGGACCAAGGTTCTATGTAAGCCAAGGATAATACCTCACAATGGAGGTAGTGAGAAGAAATGAAGACATGTCTGAGATTGATCCACCAATTAGGTGGAATGACATTGACCAGTGGAAGTATTAATTTTTAGACATGGATCTATTAAAGTATATTGTTGTGAATTTTGTAATGCATATACTGATATACACTACTTGCATGGTCTAGTCTAAATATCTATAGTATGAAGGCCCCTTGCATCGAAAATATATAAATCTGATACCTTATATGATGTCCACTGATGACCCTGTGTGGTCTATTAGACAGTGATCTAGGACCTCTAATGTAACTTTTTTTTTATTAGTAATTTATATGCAATATAAAAAAATAGCATAAAGATCTTGGTAATGGGTGGAATACTTTCTTAATGGGCCAGTGAATGTCTTATTGTGGTGAGCTACTAGATGAGAAAATTGAGTGAGGAATGCTCAATGTGTCACTCTCAACCTCAAATTGTTGGTGAAGAGCTAGTAATGCAAGCATTGATGTTGAACAAAGTCTACATTTTATTCTTTGAATGTTTTCTATAAGGAAGCTAATTTGATGAAATTTTCTTTGACACTACCTTTGGTAACCTACTTCAAAGGCCAAGTTATGTGAGAAAATCCAAGAACAAACTCCTATATAAATATGCCAAACCCAAAAAGATGCGAAGTTTTATTATGGTATTTGGTTGACTATTCCTGTATGATGCAAAGCTTAGCCAGATCCAACATATGTTCCATGTGAATAATTTCCTCGAAGTTCAATTTCCAACATGGAAAAAGAAGATTTTCCATATTTTCATTCAATTTTTCTTCTCACAAAGTATGTAACACTAGCTTAATGTGGTGTAAGTATTCCTACAATGAATAACTAAAAATGAAAGTATCATCAAGATAAACAACAATAAATAAAGTAGTGCATAGTCAATGAATATCACTGACACTCCTCATCAACATTGTGGAAGCATTGATTCAAACAAAAGACATAAATACAATCAACATTCAAAAAAACCTTCCTTGGATTAGAAGGTTGTATTCCATATGTCTAAGGGACCAACAACAATCTGATGGTACACTAATTTAAGATTAACCTTCATGACATATCTTGCACTATGGAGCTGGTCCAACAAATCCTCAATATTGGGAAGAGGATAACAATTATTTACAATTATTTTATTGTGAGTAATGTATTTGATGCATAACCTCCATATGCTATCCTTCTTTGGTGTGAGTGGA
This sequence comes from Sequoia sempervirens, assembly GCA_007258455.2. Taxonomy (NCBI): domain Eukaryota; kingdom Viridiplantae; phylum Streptophyta; class Pinopsida; order Cupressales; family Cupressaceae; genus Sequoia; species Sequoia sempervirens. The sequence continues at coordinate 60,542 of VDFB02340448.1, forward strand.
ATTGGGTTTCCATAGAGAAAAGAGATTGGTATAATATGTCCTTTCACCACTTACTATGGATTTATTATTTCCTCTTCATTCTTTAGGAATGAAAGGAATAAATAATTAGTATATAGAGGATAAAATGTAGTCATGGAATCAAATCAATAGCATGATTCATTGTGCACTGTTGAGGCTCTCCAAAAGATGACCAAAATTTATCATTACATCCATCCAACATGACTTCTAATTGTTGCTCTGTCCTATCCCATTATAGTGGAATTGGTTGCTTCCATCTATGTAAGGAAGATTTCCAAGCATGACATTCCACACCGAAGTGTCCACTCTAATTGTGTATTGTGCATTATTTTCCTATCTTCAACAATTTCCTTTCCTATTCAAATGAAGCAACCTCTTCTAGGATTGATGTGGTGGTCTTTTTCCTTTCCTTAAACTCTAGTTAGCTCTCATACATGATTCTTATCTGTGACACTTGGGACTTGATATCTTCATTCTTGACTTATGCTTGTATTTCAATTCAAATTTGTATAGGATCCTCCTAAATAGGAAATATTAAGGATATTCATATCAATCTAGATATAGGGTCTAAAGATTGACCTATGCTTCAATATGAGATTTTGTTCAAGCTATTTAATGTCCAACTTGGAAATCAAGGTGTTGAATATATCAATATATTCTTGAATTGATTGGCCATAGACTTGGCAAAGTTGAGAATACTTGATGCATAAATAATTTCATAGTTATTCCACCATTTCTTACCAAGCAAAGTAACTCTCTAAAATACAAAGGAAATCTTTTCTTGATAAAAAAAAGTAATTTACCACAAGGTATAAACAAATGAGGTTAAGCCACTTATCTAGAGCATCTACATCTATTTTATTTTCAAAAATAGAAATTTCTACATTGAAGTGTACCTTACATGGTGCTTGGTCATCAAAAGGTCTATTTGGTGTTGGAATTGGTAGGTCAAGAGATTGAAAAGGTTGCAAGAGTTATGTGAAGTGACCAATAAATAATTCACACTCTTTCCCACACATAATGTTTCTCTAATCAATCTCTTTGTCAACACCAAGTGCTCTCTATCTTCTTAAATATTTCAATTTGGTATATTTGGTATAGATTTGTCTTCAATATGCTTAGATCGTAAATGTATAATGAAGGATTGTGAAGTTCAAGACCAAGATTCTTGTACTAAGACCTCATACAAGTAGGCATACAAACTACAAGGATTCAAGCGAAGTGTAATATCACTGGAATGTAGAAGGAGATACTATCAACTTTGATAACTCTAATTTGAGGCCCACGGATGTCCAAGAGACAACATACTTAAATTGATTCAAATGTGTTGTGAATAGGAGTGATTTATAGGATGATATAATGCAACTATTATTCAAAATGCACTAAACAACAAGAGAAAACTAAGAGAGAGAAGATAACATGTTAAAGCTATGAATTGCAAGATTTTACTACACAAAAATGTCGTACACAACCTAAGAAATCAAATGTGTTACAAAATGTCTATATGTTGCTACCTTGTTATTAGGATAACAACAACTATGAAAGAATAGTCATAATACATTAACATACAAGGCTAGAATGTGATGTGATGTCTTGGTATTTTACATGATACTTAACCATTAGTCGTCAATCGACTCATTTCCTCTACTTTTTCATTTTTTAAAAGTGTTACAAAACAATTGCATGTGTCAGAATCGTGTAGCATGATCAAAGAGAAGTTTAGGTGTCTCAATATGTTTGTATGTTCTAGGAGAAATCTGGAAGCTAATGGCAAAGATGGCATATAACATGAAGGCACATATCCTTAAAAATCATTTGCAAGCTATTAGTTATGATTTTTGAATTTTTTTAACAAGTTTCTAAATACGTTAATAATATATATTTTACCTACCAAAAAAGGCAATATAAAAGAATATAAAGTTATAATGATGGTCAATGATATGCAAAAAATTGTCCATTTTATAGTTATGTACAATATAATGAATGTGAAGGGAATCATATAAGAGACTAGCTAATGTTGTGAAATGAAATAGAACATAATATTTTAACATTCTATTAGATATTAGGATAAACTATTACATTGAAAAACAACTCCTTATATAGAGTTCGAAGGATGAAACTAAAAATAGTAATCTAAATCAAGTCACTAAGGTGACTATATTAAAAGAATAGTCTTATCTTCTAATAATTATTTCATATTATTCTAATACTCTTAAGCCTTATTGCACTGAAAACCAAAGCAAACTAACATAAGCATATCAAACTAAAAAAAGAAACACCCTTAACCATGAATTTTCCATTCTTCAAAAGCTTTACTTTGAAAACAAACTATACACCAAGTAGAACTCCATCAAGGCACCTCAGAACCCTGGTAAAGGCATAGCTCCCAAGCTAAATTCCCGAGCTCCCAAATTACCATCTCCCCAACTCCCAAATCATGAACCTCCCAAAACCATTGGACAAAAATCCATGTTGAGCCACACTCACAAAGATCCATCAAATTGTCTCATCACCCTCATAAGGGCATGACTCCCAAAATCCACAAACTCCCAAGCTAACTAGGCAGCCATCCATTCTAATATTTATCTATACTAGATTCCTTCATGTCTTCATAGTGTGGACTTCTTATAATATGTGCAACTCATCATTCATCTTCACATAATAATCTTTCCAAGCTCTCCTAGGAATGCATCCGAAGGATCTTCAACATGGTGACAAAGTGTATTAGCATTAGCTTCAATAAGTACCTCAACACATTTTACTTCACAATACCCATAAGCAAAGTGCATGGTTGTCCAACCTTTTGAGTCTACTCCATCTTCATTGTGTTGGTCATTTAGAGCAACTCTAACGAAAAGGACACTGAATGCAATTATTAGAGTCAATGCGACCACCCTCATTGCAAAATAAAGACCCCTTGGATGTATGCATCTCCTTCTTTCATTCAACCTAACTTCATTAGCCTTGTTATGTTATGTAGGTTGATTTTGCACTTTAAGCATTTGTAACAAAGTGATCTTCCCTGCATTGTCAAGACCCAAGGAAAATATTGTTGCCTCTTTCTGCCATAGGCCAAAGGTGGCCCAATAAAAAAAACATCTTTAACCTCTTCTCAAACCCTAGCAAATACTTCTAACAAATTGACTTGTTATCAATGCCCTATCAAGTATCTAACATTGGCACAAACCCTAGATGTTGGTTCAAAAACCCTACTTGCAAGTTTCACTTGCCCTAGCTGCAAAATTCTAGTTGCGAATTTGAGAAAAATCAAAAGGCATGGAGTTAACTCTCATAAAAACCCTAGCACATGCTTCTAACAAATTGACTTTTTATCAATGCCCTACCAAGTATCTAGTTCATTGGCACAAACCCTAGATGTTGGTTTGGAATCCCTACTTGCAAGTTTCACTTGCCCTAGCCGCAAAATTCTAGTTGATAATTTGAGCAAAAACAAAAGGCATTGAATTAACCCTCATAAAAACCCTATCCATCACTGATTTAGGTACCCTAGCCACGAACCAATGAAATCCATGTTGTGGATTTTTGAAAAGAGTTTTCAAAATTCCAAATTTCCGTAACAAAAAAATAAAAAACTAGATCATGATTTATTTTTTAAAACACAAAAACCTACGATTTTTGACAAAGACATCCATGCAAAAGAAACCCTTTAAAAACATCATGATCAAAAGAAATTCACAATCTTTTCTAGCTTGCGATTTATTTCACAAATCCTATCACAATATAAAAGAATAAAAAGTTATAATGATGGTCAAAGATATGCAAAAAATGGTCCATTTTATAGTCATGTACAATATAATCAACATGAAGGGAATCATGTAAGAGACTAGATAATGTTGTGAAATGAAATAGACCACCATATTTTAAGCCGAAATTTACGCCGAAGGCGTATCCAATTTGAACCAATTTGAAAGTGTTGAAGCTAAATTATATAACGTACGGTGTAAGAGCGGTTGGGAGATGATTAATTTGATCGCACCCGTTCACGTCTTTTGTCTCCGAGGCATTAGTGCTCTATCTGCTTTTTATTCTTATCATCTCATCTTGTCAACAAAGTAGAGAAGCTCGGAGGGAATCCCCTGGATCTTGAAATAAATAGGCCCCACAACGGTCTTGACAGTCTGCTCCACCGTCTCCACACCCACCTTCAACGGACCCGATTTTCCTTTGCATGGTCGTACAAGCTCGATAAGCACACCGTTGCCTTCAACACCGCCACTTTGAAAAACCCCAAATATTTTAGCCTCCTCTCTTGCTCCACCTGAACTGTACACAATACCACCACGCAAACCCACTACTGGAATTATTTTTAGGCTGCAGCACGCCACATTGGAGAAGTGAAAGGTCAATACCAGCAAGATTTTGGAGGAGCGGAGACTAATAGAGGCAGAGAAAGCAGCGAAAACACTCCTAGTAACTCTATTTTCCAAATCTGTTGCAATGGGAGGGATTAGTCTACACGCCACTTTGTTGAAATCTAGTATTGTCCTCAACTTTCAGAAGTTTTTACTCCCTCCGGCTGACATAGGTTAATTTAAGGACACAAAAGAAATTAGACACCAAAATTTGAACTAAGAATAAACATTTTGTTCCATTGCAACGTTTAAAGCATTCTTGATAAGGTAGGTTTGAGACTTTTTTAACAGCATTAGGCTTCGTACAGAATAGTTTAAGAACATGTAATGTTACGGCATTGTTCCCCATTTACTCTGGTTTAATCATAATTTAGCTTGGCACTTCTTTAAATTGTCTTAAGAATAGTACTTTGGGTAGAAAACATATTTCCAGCAAAATAATTTCACTGGGCACTTGTGATTGCAAAATACAAGTAAAGCGTCCTAGTAACTGCACCTTTTACAGGCCAAAATCTACAGTCTAGAAGGTCAATTCGGGCTACGAAATATTAAAACTAGATTGAAAATCTTAGTGAATAAAACAAGATAACCTGGAGAAAGCAAAACATTGAATTAAATTTGACAAAGAAAAG
>VDFB02340449.1:0-63470 GCA_007258455.2 Sequoia sempervirens
TCATCAACTACAAATCATTTCATGTGAAATAGGAGAAAATCAAATCTCTTCTGGTGGAGGAGCATTCTCCACAACTAGAAGCATTTCCATCAAGAGGTTGTGCAACTCGACACGTTCTTCTTCCTCCTCTAGAATGAAGATTACCCTGTAATATTAGGCATAGATGGTCTTCTCCTTCAACACAACTGTACACAATTGAGAGATAATATCAACTTGTTCTTCTTCAGGCCAATCTAAGTCGGGTTGCATGACGGGCATAGACTCTCTGTCCCAGGTTTCACCAGTTGTAGGAAGCCCCATTTTTGAAATGCTTGAGTTGATGGAAAAACCAAGCTTAGAAGTACCACCACCTTTCTCTGTAACCAAGTTTATTTAATTATGTCGGTAACTAATGATGCCTTTTAACCTGTTGATAGTGTACCACCACCTTTGTTACACTTGTCATTTAAGAGGCTAATCAATGGATCATGGATTTTCCACCTTGAGAAAAGAGCCTTAAGATCGAGTTTGTATTTCAAAACACCTGAAAAGACATTCTCATGATACGTCATACAAACAATTAAATAGGTCGGCGACATTTCAAAAATTGAGAAATCTGTTGCAAAGTCGTGAAGTCGTGAAAAGATAGAACCCATTGAACCATATGTCGGGACTTTTGAGGTTTCGAAAACCTCCGACATACCGATCACTTAAAATGCCTTTGGATGAGGTTGAGAGGAAAGATGGATCATGCAGTCGGGTGGTTATAAAACTTTTAAACTTTGCGACATTGGTTAGAAAAACAAAGGGATCGGTGACAAAGGTTATGAATTATGTGAGAGTTGCGACTTCGAACCCTTATCGAAGGCATATGATGGGGGCCGTTTAATTTAAGGAAGAAAAAATTTATGGTTCAAAATTAGAGGGTAATAGGTATGAAGTGTGTAATGTTAGTATTTTGAGCTTCAATGGAATTATAATTCATGCATATGTTAGATGTAGCTATAACAGTTCAAATCTTGGGTGTGTGCCACATTCTCTTCTATATTTCCTTCTTTCAGTGGGCAATGAGCCCATCTGCAATGAGCATTTCTATAATATACTATAATCGATTATAATATATTGTGAGCTAATCCTCACCGTGGTTTTTCCCATTTTGGGTTTTCCATGTAAAAAATCTAGTGTTCATGTGTTATGTGATGTTGATGGTTGTTTTCATGCTTTCCTTTCCTACTGCAAATTGAATATGCTATGTGGAATGAATGTTTAAATGTTTAAGTGGTTTCAAAGAATATTGATTCACACCCCCCTCCCCTCTTAGTATTATGGGTGTTCAACACACTTAACCATAGAAACAAACATAACACAAGATAGCACACAATACCAAATGTACATGGAAACCCAAGATGGGAAAAACTACGGTGAGAACTCGGGAAGGAATATAATAAGTGAATTTACAATGTGATGTAGGCACCAACCTACCGGAGACACCAATCCCCAAATGAATCTATAGGGACCAACCCATTGGAGACAACAGGTATCTCTTAGTTTACATTTTTGTTTGGCTATATTAATTATGTAAGAGAATGTGTAAGCTTTATAGAAATCTATGACTTATTATGTCTAAAGTTTCTTTGTTTTATGGAAATTAAAGAATAATAAAAATTTCAAAGAAAGAGGTCACTTATGGACTTTTGGCATGATGTAACTATCTTTCGTTGCTTTACAAGTCTTTGTAAAACATGTTATTAGTCAATATATCAAGTGTATCCAAATCAAGTCAAAAAGTCGTTTTAGGTTTTTGTTATTGCTTATGCAGAAATTAGAGGCCTTGGAACGATTTGAAGCATCTCAAGGTTGGACATGTAGGGAGGAGAAAGGAATGGTTATTGTACTATGACAAATTTGTTGGTTTTCATAAGTGACAAAATCATCTTAACTATGGTGATTACAAAAACACATCACCCAATAAAAATGGTGAAAACATTTCAACTATAATGATTTCAAAATCTTCCCTATATTACAACGAACAATTTTATCATTTTGGTGTGGAAAACACATTTTGGTGCCTCTTGTGTGATTTGGAGGTCTACATCAACTATGTAAAGCTTGCATAGGAAGGAAGGAAGGAATGAATTTTAATGATGTCCACAAGACCAAATGGTCTAAGGGACCCTGAACAAGTTTTCAAGCTCTTCTCCATGTCAACTCTTCTGTAAAATCTTGCCTCTTCAAATAACTCATCCAGTTTTCAAGGGCTTGGGTTGACACACTGTTAGCTTGGTGCATAGTGAATCGAGGTGGAGTTTTCCTCCTTTTTAAGATTTCTTCGGGGCAATCTTTTATGTTTCAGTCATTTTCATGTGCTTTCTAATGTTTCCAATACTGTTTATATGTTTCTAATGAGCTTCTAGATAATATCTTAAATTATTTGGAGGTCTACATCAACTATGTAAAGCTTGCATAGGAAGGAAGGAAGGAATGAATTTTAATGACGTCCACAAGACCAAATGGTCTAAGGTACCCCAAACAAGTTTTCAAGCTCTTCTCGATGTCAACTCTTCTGTAAAATCTTGCCTCTTCAAATAACTCATTCAGTTTTCAAGGGCTTGGGTTGACACACTGTTAGCTTGGTGCACAGTGAATCGAGGTGGAGTTTTCCTCCTTTCGGTGCCTCTTGCCTATATTACAACCAACAATTTCATCATTTTGGTGTGGAAAACACATTTTGGTGCTTCTTGTGTGATTTGGAGGTCTACATCAACTATGTAAAGCTTGTATAGGAAGGAAGGAAGGAATGAATTTTAATGATGTCCACAAGACCAAATGGTCTAAGGGACCCTGAACAAGTTTTCAAGCTCTTCTCGATGTCAACTCTTCTGCCTCTTCAAATAACTCATTCAGTTTTCAAGGGCTTGGGGCAAATCTTTCTTCAGGGCAAATCTTTTATGTTTTAGTCATTGTCATGTGCTTTCTAATGTTTCCAATACTGTTTCTATGTTTCTAATGAGCTTCTAGATAATATCTCTCAATTTACAATGAGCTTCTAGATAATATCTCTCAATTTACAATCAGTCGTTCTACCCCTGAAATTGCCCAAGGAGGAGTTAGAAAGGTTTCTTGTTTAGCGAACTAGCTAAGGAGGAGTTAGAAAGGTTTCTTGATACTGCGTCTTTTGTGGAAATTGACAACCTTTGGAGATACTGCGTCTTCTGTAGATTAGCGAACTAGTTGTAAATTCGGTTGAACTGTGACATAGGCTTGTGACATGTGCCCTGGCCGTCCGGCAATTGTGTCAAAAAGATTTCCCTTCACCTCCTTGATTTCCTTGTATGGATTTCCCGTTTGAGCGAACAACGCACTTTGATGGTTTTACCAAGCGTAGAGTGAGCTAAGGATGAATCCTTTTGAATCGATTGAAAAAAACTTGCATTTAGTGCTTAAACTTTAAGAATATATAGAGAAAAAATTTAAGAATAGTTTTTGATCGAAAGTGAATTTAATAGTTATCACTGTACAGCATTGTTGTAAATCAAGCCTGTATTGTGTTCTCAAAGCTTGAACACTGCTTGAACTTGCATTGAACAATTTACTATTAAGACTTGTTAAGTACTTGATGTCTTGGTTGTAAATCAAAAGCAAATTCATCGTTACCTACAGTAGATAGGCATCCAGCTGCAAATAAAACTTTATACAAAAAATAGTCCAAAAGGAGCAAGGGAGGGTTTTATTAGATGGAAAAATAAATGGCAATGAGATTCAAGTTACATGAAGTTGCATTTAAGATCCTTTATTCAAATGAACATTATAAGAACTTACTCTTTATATGAAACTTTATATGAGATCCAGGCAGAATGGCCATTGAAAGAACTTAATGAAACTTTATTCTCCAATAGGAGTTCTTTGTCCAAATTGCACGTATATAAAAAGACATATGCAATTGGAAGAATTCAACAGACATCGTCTAAGCAAATATTTAGATTAGACATTTTGGGTCACTTTTGTGACCCGTAAGTAATTTATAGCTCTGCCTTGTTTGGCCCTTTCTCTCTCTCTTCTAGATCATTGGACGATAAGTTGTGCAAAGCAGATCTTTTGACCTGCAAATTGACAAATATACATTAGAAAGATGAAAACTGGGATTCATGGAAGAGGATTCAAAGAGCTAACAATGGAATAACCAAAATTACCTTCTTTTCCTTGTATAGAGCTTTGAGCTTACGCAGACTTAGATCATTGTAAGCACAATTCTCCTTCTTAACTTCATTTTTCAGCTTGGTCCCACAAGTCACCTCATTTTTGCTGCAGGTTTTCTCCTGAAAGCGAGTATTTTTCATAGAAACAGGGGTCTTAGCCATCTTGTCCTTCCACATAGCTCGGAGCTTGCCTAGACTTAGGCCGGTTACGGAAGGGGAGTTTTTCTCAATCAGCAAAACATTGTTGCTAGCCTCATTTTGCAGCTTGTCTACGTAAGTCACTTGCACTTGCTCATCTAGGACACGGGATTTCTCATTGAAGTGAGTATCTGCCATATAAAGAGGGGCCTTAGCCTGACAAAGCGTTTCCTCAAATTCTTTGGAGTAATGCTGTTTATATTCCTGTAGTGCAAGAGGATTTTTATTTCCCAAACCAAGATCCTCTACTTCACTGTCAGTTTTAAATGCTTCCTGCGAATCCATCACCTCTGACTCCTCATCAGGAGTGTTACCCAAAGCAAGTATTTCTAGCTTGACATGTGGCGATTCCTGTTCATCATCAATTGGAATTAGAACGTGCTGCTCTTCCTTAGGAGGTGTAGAAGGACCAAATTCCTCCCTGCTACCAGCCCCATCATTAGAACCATGGAGTTCCTTAGCGAGAGGGAACTTATTTGAACCTGTTTCATCATGACTGATAGAGTCTTTAGCTCTCTCTTCAACTGTACAGATGCATGCTGAGTATAATTCCTTCTTACCGTCTACCAGTTCAGAAGTAAATTTCTTAATCTGATCTTCACTAATTTGGGCAGAAGATGATGCCACTCTTTTCTCAGCCTTAGCTTCATTGTCAACTGGGACTGATGATGTCACCCTTACATCAGTCTGATTGTCATTATCAGTTGAAAGGGATGCCAATCTTTCCACCAGGTCAGCTTTGTCATTACCAATCGAGACACTGGTTACTGGTTCAGAGACATTATCCTTGAAGCGAGCTTGAATATCATCACAGACATCCTCATCTTCTAATCCAGTTCGTACTTCCTCGAAAGACTTGTCATTTGAATATGAACTAGTATTATAGAACTGCACTTTCCCTTCAGTTGTACCATCCTCGGTTTTCACTGGGCTGTTTTGCACTAAACTCTGCTGCTTAATTTCACTGAATGAGATATGCACTTCATCTAAACAGAGTTCATTATTATCAACTTCACCTGGAACGTTCTTATCTTGCCCTTCAACATTTGCAAAACTTGTTTCCTCTCTTTTTTGTAATTCCAAAATGTTTGGCGTCGCACTTAAGATCAAGTCCTCAGAATTCTTGGCACCTGGGTCTTCTGCAGTGGTGGCTATGTCACTTCGTATTTCTTTCTGTACATCTTCAATCAAAAATAAACTATTAAAGAATACTTGCGGCTTACCTTCCATTATATTATCAATGGTTTCATCACCTAAATCAGCTGTGCATTGTTGCAATTCAGGTGGTTTCCCAACAACACATTTTAGATCATCTGAACCAACTGCTTCTGTATGCAAACAGTCTTTTTCAGTTGGACCTGCCACCGTGCCAGGTTCACCAATTACAATCTCCTGGACAACCATCATATTTGGGGTTGTTTCCTTCCAAGAGGCCTCGGGCTCTCTATCCAGCACTAGCTTACTGTCTTCTACTTGGTTCACTGGCCCGGCACTGCTTGATGATAACTCTCTTGAACAATTAAGTTGTATTGTATTATTGAAATTATCAAGCTCATAATCATTCTGTTTCAAAATCTCATTGCTTTGTTCAATACAGGTAGAATCCATGCCATAACAAAAGACTGGTTTTGCCCCAACCTTTGGATCCAGATGCATAGTTTCAGGCTCGGTTTGATTGTGGCTTTCAGTTTTGCTGATGCCTTCCTGGGTAGTCTTCAACAAATTTGCTTCATCTTTGATGCCAGAAGCTTCACCACTACCAGGGGAATGCATATTCTCTGATTCAGTTTCATTATTACTATCAGCTATGCTCACAATTTTCTCCTCATCTTTGATGCCAGGAGCTTTGCCTTCTTGAGCACACATAGTTTCTGGCTTAGTTCCATTAGGGATTTCAGCTGTGCTCACACCTTCCAGCATAGACTCCCCCTGACTTACCTCATCTTTGATGCCAGGAGCTTTGCCCTCTTGAGCACACATAGTTTCTGGCTTAGTTCCATTAGGGCTTTCAGCTATGCTCACACCTTCCTGTGTAGACTCCCCTTGACTCTCCTCATCTTTGATACCAGGAATTTCGCCTTCTTGAGCACATATAGTTTCTGGGTCAGTTCCATTAGAGCTTCCAGAAATGCTTACAGCTTCCTTCATAGACTCTGCATGATCCTCCTCATCTTTGAAGCCGGGAGTTTCGCCTTCTTGAGAACACATAATTTCTGGCTCAGTTCCATTAGGGCTTTCAGCTATGCTCACACCTTCCTGCATAGACTCCCCTTGACACAAGAATTTAGATTTGATGCCATAAGGAAAAGTTGCATTATCAGCAGCATTTGAAATCAAGTCCATAGTTTGTGGCCCAATTCTTCCAGGTCCAGCTATGACCACACCACTCTGAACAGTTTTTCCTTGAACCTCCTCAACTTCAATGCAAAGAGCTTCACCTCTCACAGCATCTCTGGAATCCATGCCATGAGGAAAAGCCGCAATTTCATCAACCTCGAAATTGCTATGCTTAGATTCTGGCTCAGGTCCACTGTAGCTTTCAGTTATGTTCATAGTTTTCTGAACAGCTTTCTCACAGTTTTCATCTATATGGTTTCCAGCTACGTTACTACCTTCCTCAACAGCTTTCCCACAACTCTTCTCATCTTCAATGCAATGAGCTTCACATTCTGCAGCTCCAAAACTCTCCTCAAGTTCAGTATCTCTGGAATAAATGCAACAAGAAAAGCCTGCAATTTCATCGGCCTCCAAATCCTCATGCACATTTTCTGGTTCAGTTCCACTGTTGCAACCTTCAACAACAGCTTTCTTCTTCCAACTCTCCTTATCTTCAAGGCCAGGAGCTTCACCTTCTCTAGTATCTGTAAAATTTCTGATTACACATTTTTTCATTGCACTTACTTCTGTGGACATTCTATCATCTTGGTTCTTCAAAAAACTTAACTGTTGAGCTTCTAGCTTTACTGACTGCTCGGTAGATACCATTAGACCATCTGTAGGCATCAGGGCGGTACTCATATTTGCCTCTTCTACATCTGTATTGTGTTTTTCCATTGTCCTTTTTATAATGGAAACACTTATTTCATTCACTTTGCCTGCAGTGGGTGACTTCAGAATTTCAGAGCTTTTATTACTGGACATTTCAACCATGCTCTTATTCTGTATTTGTTGTTCGCTCTCTGCTTGAGAAAGATTGGATGGCATCTGTTCTTCCAGATTTTGACATGTCTTTAGCACCTGCTGCTCTAGGACTTCGCACATTACCTCCTCTGAATCAATACCTTTAGGGCTTTCTGCTCGTTCAGACAGTTTCCCTTCAAAAGCTTCAGTGTTACCTTTTGCAGCAAGGTCAGCTGGGTCAAGCTCTTTGTGATGAGATTTTATTGTTGCTTTCTTTGCAGTTCTCCTGTGACCAACTTTGCCTGCAGTGGGTGACTTCAGAATTTCAGAGCTTTTATTACTGGACATTTCAACCATGCTCTTATTCTGTATTTGTTGTTCGCTCTCTGCTTGAGAAAGATTGGATGGCATCTGTTCTTCCAGATTTTGACATGTCTTTAGCACCTGCTGCTCTAGGACTTCGCACATTACCTCCTCTGAATCAATACCTTTAGGGACTTCTACTCGTTCAGACAGTTTCCCTTCAAAAGCTTCAGTGTTACCTTTTGCAGCAAGGTCAGCTAGGTCAAGCTCTTTGTGATGAGATTTTATTGTTGCTTTCTTTGCAGTTCTCCTGTGACCAACTTTGCCTGCAGCGGGTGACTTCAGAATTTCAGAGCTTTTATTACTGGACATTTCAACCATGCTCTTATTCTGTATTTGTTGTTCGCTCTCTGCTTGAGAAAGATTGGATGGCATCTGTTCTTCCAGATTTTGACATGTCTTTAGCACCTGCTGCTCTAGGACTTCGCACATTACCTCCTCTGAATCAATACCTTTAGGGCCTTCTGCTCGTTCAGACAGTTTCCCTTCAAAAGCTTCAGTGTTACCTTTTGCAGCAAGGTCAGCTAGGTCAAGCTCTTTGTGATGAGATTTTATTGTTGCTTTCTTTGCAGTTCTCCTGTGACCAACTCTGCCCTGCTTTATTTCAGAGCAATCCAAATCAGAATTTGATTCCCCTCCATTTTTCACATCAGCTGAGTCATGTGAATTTTGAATCTGGTCTGTTCGTGTACAAATGGACACTTGCTTATTAACCTTCCTTGCAGATTCTTCCATGACATCTCCATCAAGGAACTTTGGAGAGTCTTTCTTAGTACTCAGTGCCCTCCGTGTATGAACAGGGGTTTTCGCATGTTTCTTGGCAGAAACTTTGACTGATGTCTCTGCTGGATCACATTCAACTTTTTTGTCACTGGAATTTTTTATTCTTTTAGAAGCTCCAGGGGTTTCCTTTACAGAATCTACCCCACTGTACTTCCTTCTAGATAATGACATTTTGATCAAAGGTTGAGTGTCCAGCCCTTTCAATGTATTTGCCCTTGTTGATCTCCTACAGATTGGATTCTGATCTCCTTTACTTTCATCATCCACTCCTTGAATGTTCTCTTCAGCAACTTCTTCAGATCTTTTTCTTGTTGAGCTTAGCCCTTTAGTCCTAGAGATTTCTTCATCATTCACATCATCTGTCCATTTTATGCTCTCTTCTGTAGCTTCCTCAGCTTTTATCCTTGATGACTTTCCCTTGGGCATATTCTCAGGGACTTCTTTGACTGAATCATTGTACGAATCATCTGTCCCTTTGCACACTCCTGCAGCTTCTCCAACTTCATCAACTTTCTTCCTTGATGACCTTCCCTTGAAACTAATGTCAGAGACTTCTTTGTCTGATTCATCATTTACATCATCTGTCCCTGTACTTTCTTTTGTGTCTTCTTCAGCATTATGCTTTGCATCAATTGACCCATCAATGTTGTCTTCTGCAGCTTCTTTTACTGCATCAAATTTCTGCCTTATTGAGTTGTGCCTAGTCTCATGGACTTCTTTGACAGATCCATCATTTGCATTATTTGTCCCTTGAATGCTTTCTTTGGTAGCTTCTTCCAGATTATCAACTCTATTTCTTGATGGCCTTGTCTTTGGCCTGGTCTTTAGGACGACTTCAACTGATTGACCATTTGCAACTGACTCTTGAATTCTCTCTTCTGTGTCCATTTCTACTTTATCAACTTTTTTTCTTAATAACCTTCTCTTGGCCCTAGTGTTGGGGGCTTCTTCAAGTGATCCATTATTTGCGTCATCACTTCCTTCTCCTTGTTCGCATGATTCTTGTTCCTGCTGCAGAGGTTTGGCATCCTCTGTATGAGTTGACACTTGATTGCTCTCTTCTGTAGCCATTTCCACTTTATCAACTTTCTTTCTTGGTAACCTTCCCTTGGGCCCTGCTTTGGGGACTTCTTTAACTGATCCATTATTTGCTTCATTACCCCCTTTTTCTTTCTCACATGAATCATGTTCCTGCTGTAGAGGTTTAGCATCCTCTGTATGAGTTGACACTTGAATTCTCTCTTCTGTAGCCAGTTCTGCTTTATCAACTTTTTTTCTTGATAACCCTCCCTTGGGCCTTGCTTTGGGAACTTCTTCAACTGATCCATTATTTGCTTCTTCACTTTCTTTTTCTTTTTCATATGAATCATGCTCCTGCTGCTGAGATTTAGCATCCTCCATATGAGTTGACACTTGAATGCTCTCTTCTGTAGCCATTTCCACTTTATCAACTTTCTTTCTTGATAGCTTAGGCCTAGTCTTCGTGACATTATTTGCTTCATCACTTTCTTCTTCATTTTCATATGAATCATATTTCTGTTGCACAGGTTTAGCATCCTCTGTATCAGTTGTGAAACAGCTTCTTGTCCTTGGATTTTTAGCATTTGTGCCTCTTTTACAGGTTCTGCGTCTTTGCACCTTAACAGAGTTGTACGGAGTAACAGCATCTGATGATTCATTGACATCTTTATCCAGTATCTTTCTTTGCCTTATTTTGCTTCTAGATTTTTCTGTTTGATCTCCACCTTTCCCTTTAAGGGTTTTGGTGGCACTTTTCATGTGCTTTTCTTTCAGTGCAGATGGAGCTTCGTCATCATCCAACACAATAGGCTCTTCTGCACTCTTACCTTCTGCAGAAACTTCATGTCTCTTTAATTTAGTGCATTTTCTTGGGGTATTTGAAATGTCAGTTAGAACAGACTTGTCACCTGTGTCTTCAGATGTGGCTTGTTGCTTCTGAAACCCATCATCAGAAGCTTTATTATCGTCAATCTGAAACACCAAGATTGTCTTGAGAAATTACATGTGATATTGACAGAACTGATTCATACAGAATCCAATATGACTAAAATCAAACGTGATTGGAAAAAGGTTACAGATCATTAAAATCCACTACCAAAAAATCAAACAAGTGACCAAAATGCATTTAGTTTGGACAAATATTGGATTCATTCCTTATCAGAAAACCCCAAACTGTAATGTTACATAAGATAAATAATGCAGAAAATCCCATTAATCAAGATTTACTGGGGAAACTTTTAACAATAACAATAATGAGCATAAAAGTTGCATTCATCCCACGTTCATTCAAAGGGGAGAAGAAGTTTCCATTGAAGAAACACAACATACAATGCAACGTGATATCAACACTTGTTATGTAAAATATAGAAATCTCCATAGAGAAATTCAAGAAGGAATGTCTCTCACAAATTGCATAAATTCATGAAGAGAGGAAGAAATGGATTGAGAATGGAGTCTAGACCCTAGCCAAGACAAAATGAATACCATCAAGCTTTGGATAAGTTAACATTATTTGATGGATCTAATATGAGTACTACTCGTGCATGGGTGCATGAATTAGATACATACTTATCATTGAAACCAATGATCGAGGATGATGCCATCAAATTTGCAACCTTACACTCGGAGGGATCAACTCATGAATGGTAGTACACCATGGGTTGGAGAGATTCAATAGAAAGGATTCGGAAGTACATTTTAGAGAGGACAGTGGAGATGTAGAAGAGTTCCAAAGATTGTTAGTAATAGTATGCAATGTTTCGGAAACAAGGTTAACTGTCCTTTTTATTGAAGGACCCCTTAGGGGTTTAATTAAGGCATTTGATTCATTAACCCTTCAAGAAGCTATCAAAAGAGCTTTGAATCTAGAAACTTTTATAGCCAAGAATCCAAAACCTTCATAAGGGTTTTTCTCAACAAGAGAGGTTACCATCAAAGAGTTACCCTAAAACAGATTATGTTTTTCTTGTAGAAAACCATGGGAACCTAGACACCATTGTTTGGGAAACAACCAAGTGCATTACATAGATGTAATGTCTGATGAGGAGGAAGAATCAAAACTTGAAGTAGCTAAATGTGAAACTAAATCAAAAGAAGAAAGTGAATGTTCAAAATGCACACCTGAAACCTTGTCAAGTGCTCCTAAATATCATCCTTTTCGAGTATGGGGGGAGGGGAGGAGGGTCTTGTAGAGGCACAAAGTTAAAGTTGCTAGAAGAGGGTTACAAATAGAATATTTCAACGGATTCAATGTTATAGTGGCTGGTAGTTTTACCATTCTATTCACTAAAAAAATTCAGCAATTGGAGGTTACCCTTGAGACACAAGAGAAACTGATGTGGTCTTAGGAGTGCAATGGCTACACTCTTTGGGAGAGTTTACTCAAAATTATCAGACTATGGAGTTAAGGTTCAAATCAGAGGATAAAAATGTAACACTACAAGGCATTACTTGGGGATCTCCTATAGTTATAACAACAAAAAGAATGAAAAAATGTTTTAGGAATAAACAAGGAGCATGGGCAGCACAATGTTTAGCATTGCAAGAAAAATAGCTTTAGCAAGTCAAATTATTCCTGTAGACACTTAAAATTGTCCCGAGCTTATGATGCCATTTTCCGATTAATTTCTATTCTTCATCTTAATCTAATTCTTCGTCTAACCATAATTCCTCGTCTAACCTTTAATCCAATTTCACCCTCTTTCCACACACACATAATTAAATAATTTTTATTATTTAATTATACTAATATTTCCCATTTCATTAGTCCATCCGATTAAATAATTATTACTTAATTATTTAATTATTAACATTGTCTTTAATCTCACTAATCTAATAAT
This sequence comes from Sequoia sempervirens, assembly GCA_007258455.2. Taxonomy (NCBI): domain Eukaryota; kingdom Viridiplantae; phylum Streptophyta; class Pinopsida; order Cupressales; family Cupressaceae; genus Sequoia; species Sequoia sempervirens. The sequence continues at coordinate 12,500 of VDFB02340449.1, forward strand.
TAATTAAATTATTTAAATTTAATTAATTATCCATGGTTTTGAAAACAAATGAGTTTTTAATTTTCAAAAAAAAACTCTTACATCTCTCCCTCTTTTTCTCACTTAACTCTTCCATGAACTCTTACATCTTTCTATTTCTCACTCCACGTTCTCTTCCATTCTTCTATTTCAAAATTGGGAAACTCTTCCATTTTTCTATTTTGAAAATGAGAAACTTTCTTTTGCACATTCTCTCATTTGATCTTAGCCATCCATTCTCTACTCAATCTCGTCCATTCATTTCACCATCTTCTCATCTATACATTCGGGCTTTGAGCTCTACATTTCGCTAACCACCACCATTCCCATTTTCATCTTAAACCTTTTACTTTGTGCACTTTGAAATTGAGAGCAACATATCTTAAATATTCAAAATCGAAGGAGAGAAGAACAATGGAGATCAACCAATGAAGGTATAAAGGTATAATTTGCTTTGATTGTTTGCATTAAATTTCCTTTATGCTTATTTGTGCTTCATTGTTTTGGATTTGATTTTATAAGCTTAATTCTAATGGTTTGGTGGTTGCCTTCAAGGATTTAAGCTTCACCAATTGAATTTTCAGAACCAGACAATTCCTTTGTTTAAATTAAAACTACCCCTATTGGATGATGAAGGAAAATTGATTTTAATTCTTAAGGCCATTATAATTTTTAGAGAAAGAAAGCTAAGAAATTAAAAAATGATAGAATATCCGATTTGATGGAAAGATCTTCCCGAAGAAGATGCAACATGGGAGAGTGAGGAAATCCTTTAACATTCTAATTTATGATTGCTTGACGAAAAGCAATCTTGGGAAGGGTGGATTGTAATGCCCCTACCTAAAATTATGACAAAAATCTAAATTGCCAAGGCTACACTAAAATCTCCAAGTTTGAAAGGTTGCAAGATGTATCATGTTATAATAGAACTATAGAGGGATTGTTGATAGTTATGGACAAGTCGCACTAATTGTAGCAATCACTATGAATATAATTCTAATTATAAGTTACAAAGGGTTAAGGGAGAATAATCAACATTATAAAAGTCAAAAGGCATGTGAATGAAGGATTATGTCTATTAAAGAAAAAGGGTATATAAGGAAGATAAATCAAGGGGAAGGAGACATCAATTGTGAAGATATTTATATTATTACTCCTTCTGTTTCAGCAACCTAAGGATGAAACCCCTCAAGGTTTGAAATTAAAGGATGAAAACCCCTCAATTTCCATTGTTGAGTTAGTGGACGAAAGCCCTTGATTTTGCAAATTTGGAAGAAGATTTTCAACAGAGATAAGAGGATAAGTTTTATATTTTTTGAGATACATTTTAAGCATGAAATTGTTAGGCTACAATTTCTAGGTTAATTTTCATACTTATAATTAATAGTGCAACTATTATTGTGAGTTAGGGTTTATTATATTTAAATAAAACAAGAAAAATTTAAAAGGCCCGACATTAGACAAACAATCTAGTATTACAATATAGATCTATTTTAAATCTAATTGCTTCTGGATTTGATTGTGTGGAGTCTTTTTTCATCAACGTTTCGGATCACACTCAGTGAACCATCATCAGGATAGAGAGTTGAAACAGATGGTTCACTGAGTGTGATCTGAAACGTTGATGAAAAAAGACTCCACACAATCAAATCCAAAAGCAATTAGATTTAAATCCATATGGATTGTGGAAATCTAATTGCATTAATATAGATCTAGTTCATCAAATACTAGAACTGCAAAGGAAACATTTTTTTGTGATGAACTCTAAAGGCTAGAGTTATGCTCACATGTTGCAACTCTATGTGAAACCTAAAGAAGTTCTAGCAAAAAGGCCCTAGACTATTAATTAGTATTCACAAAATCCCAACAGCCTTTATTAGGGATAGAGAGGAGAAAAAATATCTAATATACTAAGATTTAAGTATCAACTAAATTCATCTATACATGTTAGTAAATTATGAGCATGTGTTTGTTTCTTAGATAGTAATAAGTGATTAGCACCTGATGATTGCTTGACTTAATTGTTGGTATTCTCTTTTTTAAAGAAGCCATCTATCCATTTCCCTTGTTACAAGATGCAAGTTTGAGAAACATTAAAAAAAAACTAAAGAAATCCTAGGACTAGACTCCACCTAGTTCTATCACTACTTTTAACAAAATTATTATTAGGGTTTAGGGTCAAAACAATGATAAATTTCCTAATAAAGAAAACCCAAAAGGCTGAATTACAATATAGATCTAGTTCATTGAATACTAGAACTGTGAAGAAAACATTTTTTTGTGATGATCTCTATATTCCCTTGTTAACAAAATGCAAGTTTATCATTTTGAAAAACATTAAAAAAAAATTAAAGAAATCCTAGGACTAGACTCCACCTAGTTCTATCACTACTTTTAACAAAATTATTATTGGGGTTTAGGGGTCAAAACAATGATAAATTTCCTAATAAAGAAAACCCAAAAGGCTCAATTACAAAATAGATCTAGTTCATCGAATACTAGAACTGTGAAGAAAACATTTTTTTGTGATGATCTCTAAAGGCTAGAGTTATGCCCACGTGTTGTAATTCTATGTGAGACCTAAAGTAGTTCTAGCAAAAAGACCCTAGACTATTAATTAGTATTCACAAAATCCCAGGGTTACTTGGGGATGCGTCCCCCCTCCAAAATCCCCTGTCCCGGTTCCGGGGACGTCCCGGGTACTAGGGGACGGCTAGGGGAGGGCAGGGGACCATCACCCTTTTTTGAAAAAACTCAGGAAACGTCCTGGGGATGGGGGGATGGCGTTGACCAAATAGGGACGGCTGACCAGTCCCGGGGATGGAAGGGGGACAGCGGCCGGCCGTCCCCTACGTTTTGAAAGCCAAAAACATAAATTTTAAAACATGAACGAGTCCCAGAGACTTGGCTACCGAGTATTCGCCGAGACTCGCTAGACTCGCCGAACTCGGCAGACTCGACAGACTCGCTGAGTTTTGTGCCTCAGACTCGGCCATTTTAATTAAATTTTTTTAAAAAAATTGCAATCTTCAATTTACAAATTTTTTAATTAAATGGTGTGCGCCATGAAGGTTTGTGTGGTTTCGAAGGTCTTCATTTGGGCTTGGTGGCGAGGGCTCCGCCCTCGACCCCACCTTGTATCGCGACAGGCTTGATCTTGTTGCCCAGAGGCTACCCAGCCCAGACCCCCACAAGGCGCCTTGACCCATAGGGTTGCCCCCAGACCCCAAACATATTGCTGGGCCCTGATCAGAAGGGCTACCCTTGACCCCACGAGAGGCGGCAAAGCCCCGAGTACCCCCAAACCCTCGTGAGGGGCACTACCCCTCGATCCTGTTGGGGTGTTTCCCCCAAAACCTCATTAAAACTATAGGTCTAAGCATGTTATAGGCCAATGATGAATCATGATCATTAAACCTACAAAATACATATCCCCTGTTGCAAATCTTTGCATCTTTTGCAGTCAAAGCCATAATCAAGGATTATCTTGTTCCATACATTAGACATACGATATTGTATTTTGATTTTCATAACAAACTTTAAAACTATATGGTAGCAATGTAGCCTTTGGGCATTTTGATATAAGTTTATAAATTATAACTTGGAGGTTGTTTTATGATTTGTGTAACTGTATGTTAATTTTGAATGTGTATTGACTATTGACTTTGAGTATTGGCATAATGTTGAACACAAATGTTATATGTTAATGTTCTATAATGTGTATCATGCATGCCTTATTCATGTTATCTATTAAATATTTAAAATTTCCCTATATTTTTTAAATTTTCCCTATATTTTTATATAGCCGTCCCCTGCCGTCCCTAATTTTGGCCTCAAAAATCGGAAACTTGGGGACTCGTCCCACCGTCCCCTACCGTCCCCGTCCCGGAAACTTGGGGTAACCTTGCAAAATCCCAATAGCCTTTATTTATTCCAATTTAGTTTATGCCGTAGGGACAAAGAGGAGGAAAACAATCTAATGTATATTAAGATGCACCTAGTTCAATCACTGCTTTTGACAAAATTATTAACTACTTTTGACAAAATTATTAATGGGGTTTAAGGTTGAAAACAATGATAAATTTCCTAATAAAGAAAACCCAAAAGGCTGAAAAAGAAATAGGGCATGCATATGCTAATAGGGGAGTTTACCTAGTAGTTGAGTATGTTTCAATCCCAATATTATAGCACCAGTAGTTGTGACTTCAAAGTTGTTAGTATTGACCATGAGTATTATAATTGAATGAAAGGTATTTTTCATATTCAAGAAACAACAAATCATGTGATGCTACATTGGTGCACCAACAAAATATGACTTAACGCCATAACTATTGGTCTTTTCTTTTTATTGGGTCTTTTTGGACACCTCAACAAAAAGCATGACCATGTGGCATCAACATCATATTTGATGATGTGGGCCTTGCCAAATAAACTATTGAGAATGATTCAAAATCATCAGGTATGATTTTGAGAGGCACAAAAGTTTGGCTGATCAACTACTGGGTCACCTTCTCTAACAAAAATGTTGGATCAGAATTTAGAACCTACATTGATTCATTTCCTGAAACAAAACACTAAGAGCAAATATGCCTCAATATACATGATAAAATGATGAGCACAGATTCATTCATTATTTTTTTAATAAATGATGAGCACCTGCTAATTTGTTTGTTTAATAGGCTCCTATTCTAGTCGTTTTTGTTGTAGTATCACATTGATTGATTGATTGATTTAGTTGTTGGTTTTCTCCCTTTCTTAGAAAGCTATCTATTGCCCCTGTTACAGTTTATAGATACAGTTTTGAGAAACATAACAGAAAATCTGAAGAAATCTTGGGACTAAGCTGCAAACTATCACTACTTCTAACAAAAAAATTATCTGGGGTTCAGGGTTCAGATAAACATTGATTTCGTATAAAAGAAAAAACAGAAGGCTGAAGAAGAAACGGGAAATCCATCTAAAAACTAACAAAAGAGTTGGATCAGTGTATAGAACCTACGTCAAATCATTTCGTAAAAGTAAAACGAAAACCTCAAGAGCCAATGTGTATCATCAAAAAAAGTTTAGGATTTAGGGTTTAGGACTCACATTGAGGAGAGCAGTAAGTGCCTCAGCCATGGAAACGTTTGTCAAGTTTGCAGGAATGGCATGCTTTTTGCATAAGGCCTGGAGTTCCCTTCTGTTTAGAGTAAAATAATCCATTCTGTAAAACACAAATCCTTTCTTCTGCTCTAAGCTTATTTTCCTCTTTTATTTTTCTCCGAAACAACGAAGTAATGATGGCAGATTTATTCCCTCCTGCAGACTGATCATTCAATTAAAAAAAACCTTTATCAACCACTCTTATATGACAAATTCAGAAAGCAACACGCCATTACAGAATCTTAATTTTCCCCACCGTATGGCAGATTAGGGTATACAGAGCCAACGAAAGGTCCTAGTTTTTCTCTTATAGTCTTTTATCCAAAATGCTAGAGCAACGGCAAATTTCCTTTCTCCTGCAGGCTAATTAATCAGAACAGTTAGAATTTTTTTTTCCTTGTCAGTCACTACTATGTGTAGAAAATTTATTAAAAAGGCATTTACAGAAATTTATTTGCTACAACTTATGACCTTTTAGGATTTGAAAGTGCCAGTAAATGATGATTCAAATCATAATCCAAATGCCCAGAAAACAGATACAGGTTACAGAAATGAATTCCCATGAAGTCTAACTAAAATAATTTCTGGGTTTGAGTTCTCCACTGTAGTAAGGGAGCCTACAACTACAATAAGGCAGCCTACAACTACATTCACACTCAGTGAGGTAAAGATTATGGTGCACATTCCAGTGTGAAGTATATTTACAAATCTTAAGACTGTGATTCCATCAAAAGCCAGGTCGTATGCATTCAAGGCCGCCCTTATCCTTAATATTTACCAAGCCACATAGTAAAAGAAAAAATACTAGAGATAGAAATCTTAAGAATGCCTTCCAATATTTATCCAGCAGCATACCTAAACAAAGAAAAATACTGTATACTCATGTTTACGAATCTCAGGAATGTTTCATAGGCATAACCCAAAGGGCTTGTATAAAGACTTCCCTCAAATTTACCTAAAGTTAAAATGCCAAAAGAAACTAAACAGTTCAGCATAGCCCATTAAACTTCTTAAAAAATGTATGCCAGCCTACCCAGGCCTGATTATAAGCTACCCATAACATCACCCAAGATCTATCATGCAAAAAGGCACAGAACTTTCAGTTTATATTGGTTATTTTGCTTCAGGTATTCATTGCCATAAATCAAGATAAACCTTAGTTTTTTTACAGTTGATTATAATTGTGTTTGAAGCTTTTGGCTGTAAAAAAGCATACCCAGTTTTCATCCTATAAATCTGTTATCAACTACAGACAATACAACGAAGAAAAACAACCAACTGCCTTGAAAAGCTAAAACATTACTTTGAATGTATGTACTGTTGAATGCCACAAGAAATCTGAAACTCTGTTAAAAAAATACAGCGTAAAAACGAAGAATGAGAAGACGAATCGCACCCCATTTATTGTCGGAAAGGAGAAGATGACCGTTGGTCTTGACTTTTATAAATGTGTTTTAAAACATGTAAGGAAAAATTCAAAAGTTCTTTCATGAGTTTAGGTAAACGGCTATATGACGCGGCATGGCTCATGGTTGTCGGTAAACAAGTTTTAAGAAAGTTAATTATTCTAATTATTTAAACTGAGTAATAAATGCTGGTCAAAGCGGTGGAAAAGATTAATGTAGGGAAATAAAACACCCTTCAATAAATATTTAAGGAGATAAATTAAACTAGGGTTCCATGGCGATAGGTTTTATAATTGTGGAAATTAATTTATTTTGGTTTTCTAAAAAGAAAAAATAAAAAAATATATTTAGAGTTATTATTGATTAAATTAATTTGTGAGGTCGATTTAAAAGATGTTGAGAAGTCTTGAGGTGTCTATATTAAGAAATCTATAAAAATGTATTTAGAATTTCAATTAGATTATTTACTTCATATTTAAAATGCATAATTATATCAATAGTTTTATAAAGTATTTTATTTTCTAAAAAATACATAACTTTTTCAATTACTTTATATCTTTTGAAGAGTTGTTTTATCTACAATTTTCAAATGTTAAATGAATATTTTAGTACTATTTGGGTTAGAGTATATAGAACATAAGCTAGTTTAAGGCATCCTTGAACACAAACAATGAAATGAAAGTCATAATTGGATTGAGCATTATAATGTATTAACAATATAGTTATTTAAAATAGTAGAAAAATAAATAAAATGGAAGTGTATTTGTGGAGGTGTGCTTACTATTGTATGGTCGTAGTTTGTTAATTTATTCTTGATTTGCAATAGTGATAATAACTCCATTTACATAATTTGTTGATAATATAGGTAGTACAATAGCTTTATTTGTTGGGTTGCCATTATAAAGTATATTAATTTTATTTCATATAATGCAATTAATTTAAATAATACGTGACATGGTTCATAATAGTTTTAACATTTTCTTGGAACCTTGTGTGATGTGACAATACATAATTCATAAAAGTAGTTTATTTAATAAAAAAACCAGTCATTGGGATCCAAGACCCTTTGTGAGAGAAGATCTAAATTTGAGATTTAGACATGAAACAAAGATTAAGTAGATGCTTTAGAGTTGCTTTATTCTTATTTTGAGGGCATTATTATGTCCCACAACCTTTCTATAGACGAGGATGTGTCAAGTGATGTGGTTTGTTGTCTATGCAACCTTATCTAAAGTGTTCACTTGTGTCTTCTATATATATCAAACTTAAGGCTTTTGTAATGACATTTTAAAAAATTATAAGGATCTCTTAAATGAAAATCAAATTATCTTAATGTTTAACATTGAATTCATTAAATACAAGTTCATTCTTTGGTTTGGTATTTGTCAATAGTTTGGGTTTAGATGGATCTTAATAGGTTTTCTCTCATACCTCTATTTTAAATTCATGTTTTAGTTATGAAAGTCTTTACTCATGTGAATCCTAGTTTGGTTAAGACTTTGTGGTGTCAAAAGGCATTTGAACCTATGTATTATATGTAAAAGGTGGTATATAATGCTCTATACCATGCAAAATTTATCTATGGAGGTAGTCATCAAATATCTAAGAGCTTCAATGAAAACACAAGAGAGATCCAAAATGAGATAATAATTATATTCTACCAAAGGATGCAAATGTGCAATTTTTGTACATGAATATGATTTATTTTTACAATGAGAACCCCTAGATTATATAGGCCAAGGTGAGACATAATACAACATAAGATTATGACATGTGTTTAAATCTTATGACTTGAGATATAAGGTGATGATGTCCTAGGAATGCCCTAAGTAAAACTTAAGTAAACTAGTGTGAATAGGATCTAATGGGTAAATTAGTTAGGTATTATACTTTGTTCACACCAATGCTACCCCTTAAGTAAAACTTAGTGAGATTTTGAAAACATGTAAAGGTGCAATGATGGGTCCCAAATATGAGACCATGTTAGGTATGTAAATGACTCTTTAAAAATTGGAGAAAAGGAGAAGAAATCATTGGAAAAAAAACCTATCCAAAAGAGAAAACACAATATGCTCTCTAAATAATGAGGAGTAAACCCCATTTGGAAAAATCACCCCCTATAATAGAGAATAAGATAGGCCATGTAACCTCTCCACTCAATGTAGAATTTCCTACAAATATTGTAAATGTTTGATAATGAATGCACAAAAATGATCTAAAATGGTTGAACAACATTCCTCCCCTTAGGAAGAAATAAAACTAAGAATTTACGTAAGAAGACTTCTCATTCTTAAAAGGAATATGGGGGAAGAAAACATAAGATATATGTTGTCTCTAATTTTTTATCAAGTGTCACTATGCTAGTGTTGAAAGGTGCTACAATCAAATTAAGAATTCCAAGCCTCACTAATGAAGGTGACAATATAGAAACTTCAGGAAAAAATATAGAATATAATACAAAGATGAAAAATGACTCCGCCAAATGTTGCTCAAGGATCTCCAAGATAATGCCAAACTATGAAAAATGATCACATGGAGGGAAAACAAGAGGTTATGAAGGTTTCCTTATGACATCTAAAGGTGATCCAACTCCATAAGAGCTAACATCAAATAGGAAATGAATATCCTCAATAATGTCCTTCAAATTTGCAATATAGGAGTCACAAAACAAACCTATAATGTCTATCAAGTACTCATCCCAAGTAGCAATATCTACAAGATGATGTATGTCCTTCAATAAACCATTAGAAGCCATGAATGTAGCAACACATGTCTCATCAAAAGAAACAAGAAACAAGAGATGAAGATGAGATCTCAATGCATGTCATTCAATTACACTATACTTATCCCATGAAGGTGTGTTCACACAAGATGCCTTAGTGTGAATATCAAATGAATTTTCTAATGTTGGAATACAAGAGTCCTCAACCTCAAGATGTTGAATCATAGATAAAGAAGATGAACCTTATGAATATGGATTAGGAGTTATATAATCCAAATTCTTAATGGAATTCTTTATAGGAGGAGAAAGAGCATAAACAAAAGTCTTTATGTCATATCGATGTTCAAGCTCTTCCCAATCATCAAACACCTTATTTTTGTAAGATCATATGGTAAAAAAAATCAAGTGGAATAAGAAAATTTGCAACAAGATCTTTTGGGAATGGGGGATTAACAAAATCTCCATACATGTCCTAAAGTTTGGTCCAAAGGTCACATGGGCTCTCAATGTGTGCAATGTCCAACTAGGCATTGATATTGACATAACAACCAATTATTAATCTTAGCATATATTCATTAGTGTCTTTCCATACAAATTTTTTCCAAAGGATGTGGGTTAAAGAACTAATCCATAAAGATGGGGTGAGAGATGAAGTCATTTGAAATATGTCAAGATTCCATCTCTATAGAACTTATTTTTATGTACATACAAATTGACTATACACATGATGCTTTTTGATACCCATTATTAACTCCTCAAATGTAGTCACACAATAGACCAATCAAGAGACTTAATCCATCAAAATTACGAGATTTCCTTCAAAAATTCATACAATAATGAAACCCACTACTAATATATGATCTTGACACTTTATACTTGATGTAATTATATTTTTCACTTTCCAAATCAGTGAAGTAGTCTTGATCTCAATAAATCACATATGTTAGATTTTTTTAAGGGGTAAACAATTTTTACCTAGAGCTATGAACCAGTGAGGTCACAAACGAGGGACCTCATCCCTAATTTAAAAATTCAACAATACCACCCCAATGGGGTTTGAAGCTTGATGGCAAGAACAACACCATAGCAACTTAACCATCATACTATGCTACTATTAGCACAGATGTCAGATTTGGCACTAGAAATGAAAGTACATTTTCTGATAGAATGAAATCAATTTGATTACACCACTATGAATTACACAGAAATTATGCACTTCCAAGAAATTATCGTATGAGTTCAAACAAGGCTCAAAAAGTTTTCAAAATGCAAATTGCTTAGAAATATCCGTGAGAATCTACAATTTTTGAAAAATCTATGCACCAAAATAAAAAAACCATCTACACCAATGTGAAGCTTTCAAAATCTAATCCAACTAAAAAGATGCTTAGCAAAATAGCTCATATGATTGACAATGGAGCTTGGAAAGTTTGAGTACCAAAACCAAAATGCAAATGGTGAAGGGGTAGAATGTGAGAGAAGACTAGTTGACATCACACTTGTGTAATTCTAATGTCAACAAATACTTGGTGACAAAATATTCTTTGTAGATAGAATTTTCTTTATATAGAACTCAAAATTATCATGTTGAATTTTTAAAAAAATATCTTTTATGTCTAAAAACTACTATTAGACTTGACTAAAAATCATCTATTGTGTGTGAGAAACATATTTTTGACAAGAAGGGTAGTTTCACGGTAATGACTATTTATCAGGGGAATAAAATATCCAAAATATTCTCTTATGACCGGTGATGTCAATTGTGACAGTTTTTTCTAAATAGGTGACCGGGGCCCATGCAATATGGAGCTCTCATGAGCCTCTTGTTTTGTTGTGTAGGTACCTTGTAGATTGCACAAGGTATTGATAAAGATTCTTTATTTAATTGTTTTAATAAATAAAATAATATTTTTCAAAAACTTGTACCTCTTGTGTAGTGCATGCACCAACAAAAGATTATGTGAAATATTCAACTTGTGTAAGGAATACTCTCTAAGATTTGTACAATGGGGTAGGAGGAGAATTTTCTCAAGGTTGTAGGTCAAGTGCTCCAAATTTGATGAATTGACAATCGATATTTAGGTTATTGAGCCTTCTAAATGTGATGTAGGGTTAGGTTTGACCCAATTTTTTTTAAAAATACAACTACCATTCAAATTTAGCAACCACCTCAAAAATGTAAACCCTCAAATATCTTGCACCAAATGTTCAATTTGGACAAAACAAAAGCCAAACTAGAATTTCTTGGACACCCTAAATTCAATGGCGAGCTCATATTTACTTCAAGATCTACTAAAACAACCTATAGGATATGTCAATATTTAATGAAGTTAAAAGAATGAAGTGTTAGCTTCTAATTAGCTATTTTAACTTCATAATTGTAGGTTAATACATATTTAGCTGAGCAATTAAGAATACAACATTATGCATTATAATCTCTAACACACATATCAATAGAAGAGTAAAATACACTTGTTAAATTGTGGGAATATTATCTTATGCATTGCTACTTGCTATTCGATCCAAAATATTTAAACCCTTGATCTATGACATGAACTAACATTAATATGGTATTGAAACATTTGAATAAATTTGCATTAGAATAAATGAGAATATGATGTAGTATAATGTGACAGGTCAAGAGATTGAAATAAAAGTTATAGAAAGTTACAGTGTTAAGATGCAAAGAAATGATGACATATACTTTTAAAACTACTTAAAGTGAGCTATTATTATATTTACTTGCACACAAGACATTAATTGCGAGAAGCATAATGTTTTGAATATGTGTTGTCCACACAATAATTGATCAAATTAAAGATTGCACAACTTGAAGTTCATATAATGTGACCTTGATCAGTGGATCCTAGTAGATTTACCTTTGTCATTAGTTCTCCACAAACTAGCCAAACAAAACAAGTCTTGTGTAATGTTAATTTTCACAATGGGCAGAAATAACTTGCATTTTTTATAGCAAAGGGGTAGTTGAAAGTGAGTGGCTCTTCATCATTGATTGTGCAGCGTGCGAGGATATCCATATTCAATTTGAAGACAATTTGAAAGTAGGTAGTTTGAATGAACTATTTGAGGAGGCAAGACTTCATAAGATGGCAAACTTTTTTATCAAGATTCATAATAGAAGCGCTGACATCAAACAAAACTTGAAAACTTATTAGTGTTGGTCATCTAGATTCCTTAGACCGCTTGATTTCCTAGACAATATTAAAATTTCTTCATGCATTCATCCATGCCATGAATTACAAGAGCTTTTCAGATGTTAACCCATCACACAATGAATTTTGAAGATCTTCAATTATGTAAGCCAATGTATGTGAGAAATATTAAGGCCAATGATGCACCTACTATTATGACCATTGTAAAATGAACACCCATACACTATTGTCACTTTGACATCACATGTAACCTAAACTACTTATAAGATTCCAACTTATCCTCATGGTTGAGTTACCAATGCCACAAGAAATCTGAAACAATGTTCAAAAAACATACAGCGGAGATGAATTGCACGCATTTATTATGGACGGACAGGAGAAGATGACCGTTGGTCTTGACTTTTATAAATTCGTTTTGTAAAAATTGGAAAGTTCTTTGAGGAGTTTTGGACAAACGGCTATCTGACGTGGCACGGTTTATGGTTGTTGGTAAACAAGTTTTAAGAAAGCCTGAATTATTTAAACCATGTAAAAAATGTTAGTTAAATAGGTCGAAAATATTAGAGTAAGGAAATAAAACAACCTTTTTTCTAATAGTGGAAATTAATTTATTTGTTTAAATTATTTATTTGAAATATTATAGGTATTTAGAGTTAAATTAATTAGTATAAATATCTTACATCTAATTAAAAGATGCTGAGAAGTCTTGAGGTGTTTATTTTAAGATATTTATATTAGTTTATCTAGAATTATAATAAATTATTTACTTCATATTTCAAGTACATAATTATATCAATAGTTTTATAGAGTATTTTATTTTCTAAAATGCATAATTTTTATTTGAAGAGTTATTTTTTCTCTAGTTTTCAAAATGTTAAATGAAAAAAAATTAATATTATTTGGATTAGAATATATATATACATAGAACATAAGCTAGTCCAAGACATCCTTCAAAACAAACAATGAAATGAAAGTCGTAATTAGATTGAACATTATAGTGTATTAACAGTATATTTATTCAAAATAGTAGGAAAAATAAAATACAAACGAAAGTGTATTTGTGGTGGTGTGCTTACTATTGTATGGCCATAGTTTGTTGAGTTGTTTTTTGTTTATAATAACGATAAGAATCACATTTACATATTTTATTGATAATATAGTAGTATAATAGCTTTGTTTGTTGGGTTATCATTATAAATTATAGATGCATAGGGTTCATAATAGTCTTAAACATTTTCTTGAAGTCTTGCGTGATGTGACAATACATGATGTATAAATTAGTTGATTAATAATAAAATCAATCATCAAGATCCAAAGTCTTTATGAGAGAAGATCCAAATTGAGATTTAGACTTTAGAACAAAGATTAAGTAGATGTATTAGATTTGCTTTGTTCCTAATTCTAAGGATATGATTGTGTCCCACAATCACTAGGCAGTGTCATGCGATGTGGTTTGTTATCTATGCAACCTTATGCAAAGTGTTCACTTTTATCTTCTATATTATCAAACTTAAGGCTTTTTTTGATGAAAGTGTGTGTATATTAATTATAAATCAAAATATAATACACATATTCATAACAAAAGAGGACACAAGGTCACTCCATAGAGTCACAAGGGCAGAGCCCAAAAAGCTAGCATAAAACATAAAACAAAGCCACTAAGTGACGAGAGCAATGCCAACAGGGGCGGAAGAGGGTCCCAATCATCTGGTTTGCATTTTATAATGACATTTTAAAAACTTAGGATCTCTTATATGAAAATCAATTTGTATTAATTTTTAGCATTGAATTCATTAAATTATACAAGTTCATGCTCTTGTTTAAATTTTTTAATAACTTAGATTTAGATGAATCTTAAAAAGGTTTTCTCTCATGCCTCTATTTTAAAGTCATGATTTAGTTATGAAATTTTTTACTCGTGTGAATTTTAGATTGGTTAGGACTTCCCTATGTATTGTGATTTAATCTTAAGATTTAGTTTAAAGTTTTTCCTCAAGTTGATTTGTCATCTCCATGGTGTATTCATGTAAAATGTTTTTTTGAATTTGGTTGAAGCCATGTGCTCCATGTCTCCATGCTTTTCATACCTTGTGAACTTTATTGATGCCCTTTATTCAAACATGGAAGCTTATGTTTGGTCTCATGGTTGAGATCCAATATTTGAAATACTAGTCATGATTTAAGGTCAAGCTATACTTTATAAGTTTTTGTTACATTCTATTCTAGTTTTGATGGATGATAATAGGTTTGCAAGTCCATATTGAGTTAATGAGCATTGGACTAGGTAGTATCATTGCATGTCCTTGTTTCCCTACTAGCGATTTGTGCACAATATTATATTAAAAAGAACTTGTCATGTGTCAGCAATGTTTTGGCCTTGGATCAATGATCCGGTGGATATTTTCAGTGAAAATTGAAGTGTCTCATTTCTCTCCAGAATTAGCACCATCAGAAAGAGCTCGACGTCCTGATTCCAATGCAACTCGAATGGAGTGAAAAAGAGTCCGTTTGCATGAGTTATAGCCAGTCAAACCTTCGGTCAAACTAGGATCAGAGGGCATCTAGGAAGTGAAAAAATAGCATCGTCAAAATTGTTGAAGTTTGCGTCATCATGAAGAGCTCATCGAGACGATTCCGATGGTGTTCGTTTCGTCGAAATCCAATGTTGTATGCTCAAGATACAGTCGGTCAAAGTTTTTAGTTGACTTTTGAGGTGGACTGTACGGACGCTGATGTCAACATTCCGTACTGTACAGACAGTGACTGGACTATTCAGAATTTGACATGTGGCATCCATGTCATCATTGTACGGACCAATCATTGTGCAACACGTGGCAGTCCGTACACACAGTCAACGTTGAGGTGGTAGCATGGTCAGCATCCAGTCAGCAGTATGGGGTCCACGTCATCATCTGAGTCAGCAGGACACGTCATTAGCCGAGTCAGCATGCCACGTCAGTTCCACGTCATTTTCCAGTTGGCAGGACATGTCAGCATTTTAATTGTGATCCACGTCAGTGTAGTCGGCGTATCACCGTTTGCCACGTGGCAGTCTTGGGGAGTGGCGCGTGTACCTCTTCCATCCTCTGGTGGTTTGGCTATTGTTTTGTTTGTTAAAATGTTGTTTGGGGGATTTGAACCCCCAACCCACGTCCGCCGAGTTGAGCTCCTGGCTGTTGTGCCACAAAAGAACTTGTCATGTGTCAGCAATGTTTTGGCCTTGGATCAATGATCCGGTGGATATTTTTAGTGAAAATTGAAGTGTCTCATTTCTCTCTAGAATTAGCACCATCAGAAAGAGCTCGGCGTCCTGATTCCAATGCAACTCGAATGGAGTGAAAAAGAGTCCGTTTGCACAAGTTATAGCCAGTCAAACCTTCGATCAAACTGGGATAAGAGGGCGTCTAGGAAGTAAAAAAATAGCATCGTAAAAAGTTGTCAAAGTTGGCGTCATCGTGAAGAGCTCGTTGAGACGATTCCGACGGCATTCATTTCGTCAAAATCTGATGTTGTATGCTCAAGATACAGTCGATCAAAGTTTTTAGTTGACTTTTGAGGTGGACTGTACGGACGCTGATGTCAGCATTCCGTACTATATGGACAGTGACTGGACTATTCAGAATTTGACACATGGCATCCATGTCATCATTGTACGGACCAATCATTGTGCGACACGTGGCAGTCCGTACACACAGTCAGCGTTGAGGTGGCAGCACGGTCAGCGTCCAGTCAGCAGTACGGGGTCCACGTCATCATCCGAGTCAGTAGGAGACGTCATTAGCCGAGTCAGCATGCCACGTCAGTTCCACATCATTGTCCAGTTGGCAGGACATGTCAGCATTTTAATTGTGATCCACGTTAGCATAGTCGGCGTATCACCGTTTTCCACGTGGCAGTCTTGGGGAGTGGCGCGTGTACCTCTTCCATCCTCTGGTGGTTTGGCTATTGTTTTGTTTATGATATTGCTATCAGGATTCAACCATGTAGTTTCGAGTCAAACTCATTGACCCATGTTTCATGAGTAGTGGTTCAATAAGAACCCATCTCTCATGATATCGAATGGTCCACTTAGCACTCATTGCATCTAGGTGATGCTCACGGAGGTGAAGCACGGTCCATCCCGGGAGGTCACCCATCCCAGTACTGCTCCAGCTCAAGCGCACTTAACCAGGGAGTTTTCTCCAAGGTTAAGCCACTACTCATGAAACATGGGTCAATGAGTTTGACTCGAAACTACACGGTTGAATCCTGATAGCAATATCATAATTTGACACGCTGTGGAAAAATACCTCCTACTTATCTATTATTTTGTTTGTTAAAATGTTGTTTGGGGGATTTGAACCCCCAACCCACGTCCGCCGAGTTGAGCTCTTGGCCGTTGCGCCACATCTGTCGGCTTTACTATGTATAGATTCCAATTTTCTTTGTTATTGTTTGATTTGAGTTTGTTTTTAAAAATGCTGACGGCCGGGAGTGGAACCCGGAACCGCCGGGCTCCCAAAAAGTCTTATCACCGACGGGCAACGGAACAATCTTTAATAATTATAGGCGTCGGTTGGTTTTATTGAGTGATTTGGAAACCAAATACTTTAAAAATTAAAACAAACCCTCCAAATTTTAAACAATAATCCTTTTTTAAGGATTAAATGTAACTAATGAAAACTCCCCGATTGATAAGGCCCGAATAAACAATAAAATTGAAGGGCTTAGATTGATTTAAAGGGATATAATCTAGATTTTTATATCCAAATAAGGGAGATTGTTAAAGATTATTATGTAATTTGGAGAGATAAGGAATATTTTGTAAATCAATTGGTTACTAACCAATTTGATTTATTTTTTTGTATTTAAGGGGGTGTGAGGTGAGAGTTGTAGTTAAGTTTTTTTTCAGGTGATGAAGTCTTGAAGCTGAGGTGATGAAAGAGAGGTCTTGTAGAGATTATGTTGAGTCATTCTTGCACGCCAGAGCGCTGTTATGCTGCCGAAGTGCTTGGAGAATGGTTGTGGTGCTTTTGTAATTGATTTTTGGAATTAATCAGATCGGTCTCTCTATTGGAGTGGACCCGGAGACGTAGTCACATTTGTGACGAACTCCGTAATCAAACACTGTTTGCACTTTCTCTTCTTCTCTCTCTCGTATTCAGTTTCTCTTTTGAAGTTTTAATGCACAATTATGTTAATGTATGCATGAATTCAAATTTCATAAACTTGGAATAATCATTGTAAAAGTTTAAGCATTCCATTCTGCAATTTAGTCTAGATCCTATACAGATCAGATCAATAGGTGAACAAGCCATTTCAACATCATGACATTTGATACCTCATAACTATGGATTTAAAATGAATTGAGTTTAACCTTTGAGCTATTTCAATATTTAATGAAGTTACAAGAATGTATTGTTATTTTGTAACAATATTTTTTTAGTAGGGAATCTTTGCTAATTGGTGAATAGTTTATACTTGTAAATTCAAATTTGGTGAATATATTACAATTGACGAGGAGCCAAATCACCTAGATTTTATGATTTTTTTATCAAAAATATTTGAATTTGTCATCAATTTATTTTATGATGCATTTGTAATTAATGTTTTTCTATAGTAAGCTACACATTTTTAATGGTGATTCCTCTAAAATTTTGAATGCATGTATTAATCTACCCACATATTCACTAATATCATTAAAATTTTATCATGTTTGAGGACCCATTTCACCAATATACCATTAACAGTTCACTATGTGTGAGGACCCATTTTTCCAATACCATTATAGCTCCATGCTAATCCTAGGTTCATAATCACCTTGAAAATTACAAAGTATGTATTTTATCAAGGTCCAACTTTCCCAACATTTTATGTATCCATTTATAATCTTATGGGATTCACCAAATTATTACTATGTACCATTTAAAAATATTGTGAAATTTGTCAAATATGGATTGATATAAATATTGAAACTCTAATTAATCTTTTGCATATTTTGTTTAGTTATGCTCTCAATTTATATCATAAATTTAAGTTATAACTACATGCATTGTTGCATTAGCGAGTCAATGAAAACTTAAAGGTAAGTGATCATTTCTTTATAGTGTTATAAGACTATTTATATCTTTGTCATTTTTACTTCATTCTTATAGATGATATTGAGTAGGGAGACATCTCGGGCCCAAGGATCTATATTCTATGATTCATTTTTAAACAAAAAGAAAAAAATTCCAACTTTTATTTCATGAGAGATGTCAAGCAAGAACAAGTTTTTTGAAAATGGTGAAGGCAAGTCATCAAAACATGAAATCATAATGTGTTACCTTAACAATATTTGTGGTCCATCAGATGGAACTAAAAAATCAACACTTACACCAAATATTAACAAACAAGGAAATGCCTCAAAAGATGATAAAAATGAGTCAATTAACTCAAATTAAAATATCGTGGGCGCCGGTCCTAGCTCAGTTGGTTAAGATGTTCCCTGTAGCAGGGCGCCCACCATTGGTTCGACTCTCCGGCGCTCCCGTGGTACCGGTTGGTGTGTCCCGCCAGCACTGCTGGTCACGGTAAAAAGTTTACCGACGGTGGGGGGTTATATGGGGGGCCGTGCTGCACCCGATTCCCCTCGTTAAAAAAAAAAATATCGTAGATAATGTTATAGGGGATACCAAGGGTAGCAATAATAAATCAAACTCAAAAATGATAAGGAGGATGTAGATCCTACATGGAATGATAAAATAATAGCCAAATAAAAAATAGGGTGTGAGTTGGTTATGATAAGGAATTTTTAGATTAATTGGGCGTCAAAGTACTCATTTATTGAATCAATGCATAAAAAAAAAAAGATGAACCTCCAATAGAATCCAAGTGTAATATTTGTAGTTGGAAATATCATAGAGGTAATAAGTTGCAAATATTACTTGACACTATAGAAAAATATATTGGTAAAGCTTATGAAAAATAAATCATAGACATAAAGGAAAATCAAGGGATAAGATGGAAAACAAAGAAAGAATAACTTCATGTTAAGAATTCCCTTAAATATAATCGCATAAGAAAATAAAGGTGAAGCTTTTTGCATGTGGAGGTTCAAATGAAACTCAATTTGGAAAGATGATGAGAGAAGCACAAATGGCAAAAAATGTGCAATTGAGTGTTATTTTTCATATTTTAACTAGAGGGTGTCCTATGGTAGACTACCCAAAATATAATAGTTTATTATCATTTATGAGCATTCCTAACTTTCCTAACATGCATTAGTCAATAAATAGTGGATGAGAATGTGCAAGTTGTCTTGTTGAATCTTGGAAAAATAATAAGAGTCAACCTTTATTGCAAATTATCTTTAGATGAAGTTACAAAATTAGATAATACTTATTGGGTATGCATGCATGTGTATACTATAGAAAAAAATATATGTTCATTATCTAATATTTGCTTATAAAATGAAAAAGAATGCGATATCATAAAATCTATTTGAACTAGTTAAGAAATATTTGAATGAAATTGGAGTTATGGATGACTACACAATTGAAAAAAGTTGATCTGAGTGTAGGGATTGATGGAGCTTTAATATTGCAAGGTAATAGGAATGCTATTAATGCAAAAATACAAATTACTTCATCATACATGATTTTCATTCACTATAAGGCTCACAAAATGAATTTAGCATTTAAAAGTTTGAGACAATTTTCTATAATATCAAAATTTGAAGATCTATTCCACCAAATTTACTCATAATTCTATTGAATTCCTAAATAGTTTATAGAATTTCAATATTTTTCTAAGGAAATAACTACAAGAAACAAGCTTCTTAAGAATGTTGATACTAGATGGATCTCCTTGCATGGACCAATGCAACGAGTTTTTTCAAAATATATATAGTTCTTTATTTGGTTTTTCTCCCCATGCTAGAGGAAATTAAAATTCTTATAAAAAACACCCAAGAAAGAACTATATATATTTCATAATATACTAAACTACATAGAATGACATGCATCATCCTCAATAATCTATATCAATCATATCAATCATTTATAAGTCAAAAAATTAACTTAGTTATCACTTAATGACAAATATGGACAATCTTGCTATTTTTTACAGTTTAATGCAAGTGGGGAGTTATGTGTCTCTATATGAGGATATGAAATACCAATGTACTATTTTACCATGATCAAACACACTATCAAAGAAGTAACTATTACAAGGGAAACTTTTGACAACATTATTAATTTTGTAAGTACTACTTTAAAGAGTATTGTGAGATATATTTCCTCGAAGATTAGAGATCAATTCTCTCACAATAAAATACTTGAAGTCATTTTTGTTGCATTTCAATATTGGATCAATCGTCAAAAAATTGATTTTCATAACAAGATAATTGGTCAATCATTTTTTTTAAGTTAAGAATTTAATGGACAACAAATAGAATGAATTATAAATAAATTTAATCTTACAAACAAACCATCCCATTTTGCAAGATCAATGATGGAATAATTTGAACTCATGGATAATCCCTTCCAAGATGGATCAATAATGAACAACCTTAAGTTAGAGAAAAATATTGTGTGATTCAATAGATCAGAATGTTTCAAACTTTTTGATTTATGTCAAACCATGATATTGAGATCAATGGAGGATGAGATAGTTTTCAATGCATCAAGGTTCATGGAATCAAAGATAGAAAAACAAACAAGAATTTGGAAAATGTCACATCTCATTTGCTTGCATAAACATAAGTAATAAATAAACTTAATTGCTAGAGACTATTTGTTTGATTATCTTATGATTGTTTGATTATGGATAAATGTGTTTTTGAACTTATGTTATTTTAATAAGCTTATTTAATTTACTTTCTTTTTTTTTTATTTTAAGCTATTTAATTAATTTTATTTTCTTCTTTTAACAATAATCATACAATTTAATTTAAACTATTTATATATTTTTAATAAAAATCTTTTTATAGCCGGTATTGGCATGGTGTGATGGTTTATAGGTGGCATTGTTGTTCTTGCCACCAAGGTTCAAACCCCATTGGGGTGGTATTGTTGAATGGTTGTATCCGGTTCATAGCTCCGGTCAAAAGCGTTTACCCCTTGAATAAAAAATAAAATAAAAATATTTTTATATTTATAAATATTTATATATAATAATATATCTATTATATTACTATTATTATTGGTTGGTAACAAAGGTTTTTTATTATTATTAAAAATTAAAAAGAAAATACATTAGATTCTTCTGGCTCTAGCTAGAGAAGGTTTCAAATAGTAGATTCACCCCCCCAAGCTAAGAAGTACTACAAACACCACATAGAAACATTTACAACCACATGATCCTAAAAAAGGTCCTTTTAACAAGTCTACAATTTTGACGCACCACTTGGTCTGAAACTGTAAGACCATAGTGAAATTTCTCTTTTTGAAACACTTGTCTTTCCTCCTTTTGACGACTTGCCAGCCTTCCTCCACCTTTGCAGCTTCCTTCTGCTAGTCCAATGATTTTCCTTTTTTTGAAAGCCCAACTTCCTCTATTTCTGCCTCCTTCTGCCAAGCCTTAGATGAATCCTAATGTGCCTAAGTTTCATCTTGGTCTTCAACCATTTTTTGCCCATTCTAGCCATCTTCCTCATCATTGCTCTCCCTTTTTCGTATGACTTCATCAGACCTGATTTCTCCCTACTTTCCAGAGTTTTAGCACCATGTAGGTTTTTCACTACTTCACCTTAATTAGCTCTCCCTGTAACAACACCATTGGAGATGGGCATCTCAGTATGACCTGACCCTCCCAGCTAATTTAAACCCCCATTTGACTATGCCAGATCAATGTTTCCCTCCATCTGAGAGTTGTTCTTATTTTGTTCTTCCTTTCTCCCACACTATTTCTCTACTACATAATGCCTGTGTGAGACATCCTGCCACCAAGTTGTTGGTTTGGATGATCTGGGTTTTGCACATTGTGCTGCTATGTGTCCAATCTAGAAGCATCTCCTAAATTGAAATGGTACCCCTTCATAATCCAAGGGTTGTACCCAACATCCTATGGAGGTTTTAATTGAGACCTCTTTTGGAAATTTCTTTGATACATTCATCTCCACCAAAATTTGGGCATAGGTGGAGTGCAAAATATTTGAAGAATCTTCATCAACCATCAAAAAATCCCCTAAAGAGTTTCCTATAGCCTCTAAGCAAGACTCAAACCAAAGATGGAGAGGTAAGTTTGGGAGTCTTACCCACAAAGGAACTTTATCAAAAGTCTTTGTTGCAGGGTTGAAAGTTGGATGCCAAGGCTTCAAGGATAGAGCAAATTTCTCCTCCCATCTCCATAAGTAATCACACAAAACTTTATTTCTATCAACCTCAGTTTCAAAAACCACTATAAAAAATTCCCTGGCAATTGGGTAGATTTGGATACAACCATGTAAAATAGGTTCCCAATGCTCAAAGATCCATTTATGTAAATCACACAAACGAGGCCAAAAACCCCTGAATCGTCCTATTAGTCCTAAATGTGAAAACACCTTAACACTGTGCTTTACCTCCTCCTCAAGCTCTTCCAACAAAAAATTAGTCGGTTCAATGGCCTTATCAACTTCAGCTATTTTCGCGTCACCTAGTGAAGAGGCTCCAAACAGGCTCTCGTACCTCCTGTCCAACTTCCCCCTACATTCTGTCTAAAGCCTGGCTCATCATTGCCTTCACCTCGCTTGGATCTTTCCCTTGCTTGTCATTTTGTGGCCTTCTACCCAGGAATTCTTTCCTTGGCCCTATGTCTCAGGCTGCCTCCACTGAGGCCTGAAGTTTGCATAATGATCTTCGTTCGGCCTTAGTCTGCTTTTCCACAACTACGAATATCTTTGAGACCACCAAGCTTCCCCTGCGAAGCCTTCTCCACAAGGTTTAGAGTAGGAAAAACTCCAACCTCTATAGACCACAGAAATTGACTGTTATCGTCCATCAAGCATGGTTTTATTATATTATTATTTATATATAAATAAATTATGCAATTTATTATTTTAAAAAAATATTTTTCTAACCAATCAATTTAATTTTCAAAAATAAAATACCATAGGACATATTTTTATTTTCTCATTTTTATTTTTATTTTCACAAACATAATGAACATAATATATATATATATATATATTTAAATCATAACACACAAAAGCAATGACGTAACCAAGATAACACACCAAAATCATATCATACAAAATGCAAAAATTAATGCAACTACATGAGTTTGTGTGTGCATTGTGTTTCCATCATACTGATCATTGCCAAGCAGCTACGATACCTCTACCTTAGGCATTATCTCACCTTTGACATTTTCCTGCACTCAAATTTACATCAATATGTTAGTCCATAAAACCATAGTCGAAGCATGTGCACATAACATCTTATCTACATTTAAATTTCAATTTCAAGCATTTAACTAATTATACAATCTAGAAGTACAAGTACAAATAATGATATGAGAACATAAACAATATAGTCTTTGAGTGTCATTGACCCTTACAATCATTCACAATTCAAGAGATGATAACATGGCTCAAGCATTTTTTTCCCCAACCATGAAACTTACATTTATGGGCCAAAATTCTTCCTACTCGAAAAATACTCGACCCTACATGAAGTACCTAACAACCTAGAAATAATAAGTAGGAGGGAATTCTAGTGCAGCTTGGTATATCTACATGCATTTCTGTCATAAATATGCAATGTCCTACTATCAAGATATGGCAGAGAATCATATCAATAAATTTGCTAGGTAACATTCATTTATTGTAATGAAAACATGGCTTTGGCCAAAGCACTAGAATAAACTAGAAGATCCCAAAAATAGGATCAACCTTCTTTATTAGTCCATATTCGACACCCTATCCTGGAAGGTAAAACCAAATTTACATATGGAATAACATGCATATCCAAAGGGGGTTCACCCCGCAGTGCAATGGTAGTTGCAACACCATGTTGATATGGTGGTCTAGGTTTCGAGTCTCATCATGCTTGAGGGAATAGGGCCTAGACAATGGAGGAAGGCACACAATGTAACAGAAGGCTGTGAGAGGGAAAAATGTAGGCCAATTATTAGTGGTGAGACCAACAATAGAGGTAGAATGACAATGGCAGAAGGCTAGGCAACACATGGAGAAGGAGGCTAGCTATCGGTGGGAGAACAAAAAGGAGGTGCCTGATAGCGGAGGTAGAGAGATGTGTGCATACTAGAAGGGTGGACGTGGAGGGAGGACATGGTAGAGCCAAGATTGGGAGGTAGAGGATAACGGGGTTGACAAAGATTGAAGGAGGAGGAGTAGAGGTGTGGAGAAGGCGGCAGACGAGAGGAGGGAAGAATGAAGGCTGCAAGGTGAGACGGGAGGAAGAAAGGGAGAAGAAAGATGAGAGGAGAAAGAGGGATGACGAAGGAAGTGAAGAAAGGGAGGAAGGAAGAAAGGAAGGATGGAGCGGTGGCGAAGGAAGGATGGAGCGGTGGCGAAGGAAGGAAGAAGGGGTGATAGAGGGACTCAAGAGCCAAAAGAGAGGAAGAATAAAAGAGATGGAGGAAAGAAAGAAAGATGAGTTTGGAATGGACTGGTGTTAATACCAGACAAACATGGGGATGAGGTCCCCCATAAATTGTGGCCTCACTAGTTCAAAGCTCCAGTCAAAAGCAATTACCGATAAAAAAAAAAAAACATGCATATCCAAAGATCAAAAATATTTACTCTTTTTCCTTTCATGCAAATTATTATATGAATAACTTTCATTATTTCATCTTTTCATGCATTAAAAACATTAATATATATAATTGACATGCAATTCACTTTTTATATGCAGCTAGTTATAGACATGCAAGTAATCTTTAATAATATTTCTCAACTTCATGCAATAATTAAAGTACATGCATTACTATTTTTATTTCCATGCAATTTATTTGACATAAGTGTAATACTATTTTCATTTTCATGCAATAATGACTAATTTTAATATCTTGCATGTTTAACCATTTGAAATTAGTTTGTAATATGAGGTGCATATGTATGTATATATATATATATATATATATATATATATATATATATATATATATATATATATATATATATATATATATATATATATATATATATATATTGCAAGTTTAACCATTTGAAATCCTAGTTTGTAATATGAGGTGCATACTTGCACTATATATATATACAATTATAGGTATTCTATTGATATGTAGGTTTGAAATAAATGATTCAGATTTATTGAAAAGATAGTTTCAACTGTACAGTTTTACTATCTTGTTGTGGGATCATCACAACTAATTTGAAATGTCTTATTAGTACACTAATGTTCAGATTTTATGATCACATGCTATTGTTGATATATGCAGATTTGACAAAGTATTAGATTTCATAACACTTAAAATGGAAGAATCATATATATATAATTTGATTTTAACATTTTCATTGAAGAATCTTTTACAATAGATATAAAATGATTTACCAGTTCACTACTAATCCAATATGCATAATTATGAAACAATACAGGGTATTACCACAACAACAAGAATCTATGTAGGGTTATTATTATGATCTCTCCTTAAATTTGGGTTGAATATTTTCATACCTT
Organism: Sequoia sempervirens; assembly: GCA_007258455.2. Classification (NCBI taxonomy): domain Eukaryota; kingdom Viridiplantae; phylum Streptophyta; class Pinopsida; order Cupressales; family Cupressaceae; genus Sequoia; species Sequoia sempervirens. Next base: position 38,562 of record VDFB02340449.1, read on the forward strand.
ATATATTCATACACATATATACTTACTACTTTTTTGAATTTAAAAAACATGGTGTAGGCTCTTGTAATAGCACAATTATCCATAAATATGGTTGATTCTATTATTACTATGCTATTTAATGACAATAGGTCAATTAAATGGTGATGCTTTCTTTTCTTTAGTGCTTTTATCTATGATTGTCTTTCTTATTTCATACAATACGTAGACTCCAGTTTCTAATATTTAAACTAGACATTTATGATTTATCATGCAATGATTTTAATTTTTTTAACATGTTATTTTAATAAGCTTATTTAATTTATTTTTTAACTATTTAACTAATTTTTTTCTTCTTTTAGCAATAATTATGCAATTTAATTTAAACTATTTATATATTTATAATAGCAAGATTTTTATATTTAAAAATATTTATATATATACTAATATATTTCTTATATTATTATTTATATATAGATAAAATATGCATATTATTATAAAAATAAAATATTATTTTTCCAATCACTCAATTTTAAAAATTTTAAAATAAAATACCATAGGACATATTTTTATTTTCATAAACATAATAACCATAATACATAATTATTAATTTAAATCATAACACACAAAAACAATGACATAACTGAGATAACACAATGAAATCATATCATACACAATGAAAAAATGAATGCAACTACATGAGTGTGTGTGTGCATCGGGTTTCCATTATACTAATCATTGCCAAGCAGCTAGGATACCTCTACCTCAACCATGTTCTTGCCTTTAACATGTTTTTGCACTCATTCACACTCAGATTTACGTCAATATGTTAGCCCATAAAACCATAGCCAAAGCACAAGCACATAACATTTTATCTCCATTTAAATTAAAATAAAATTTAATTTAAAAACACATTAATCCATAACCAATCATAAGATAATCAACCAAATAGTCCCAACCAATTAAGTTTATTTATTACTTATGTTTATGCAAGAAAACAAGATGTGGCATTCTTCCCCACTAGGAAGAGACATCATCCCGATGTCTTATTAAACACACACTGAAATAATAAGAGTAAGACACCAATGTAACAAAGTATCTCTATATGTAAAAAAAGTATCTCAAAACTAAGTAGTCAAATGAGGAAAAAAGAGGTATATATCCTTTGCATTATCCCATGTGGCATTATCCTTAGAATATCAGTCCATTGGACCTTATACTGCACAATATCTTTATTGCACAACTTAATGTTGTGCCATCCCAAAATTTGAGTGGGTTCTACTAGCACCACTCTTGGATCATGTACCTATAAAGCATGTCAGTCAAGTATATGGGTAGTGCCAGGGTGATATAGTTTAAGAATAGACACATGAAACACACTATGGATTTAGGCAAGAGCAAGTGGTAGAGCAAGTCTATAAGAAATTGGTTTGATTTCTTTCAACACATCTTGAACAAACCCACAAATCTAGGAGTAAGTTTGGATGATTTTCCAAAAGATATGGAACTCTTATGAGGCTTGGCCCTCAAAAGACTCTTTCCCCTACTAAAAATTGTCTGAAAGTCCTATTCTTATCTGCATAACTCTTTTGTCTATTTGTTGCTTCCTTCAATCTCTCTTTGATCAATTTTATTTGATCATCCATCTCTCTAAGAATCTCTAGACCAATTACAATTTTGTCTTCCACCTTATCCCAATTGATAGGTGTATGAAACTTTCATCTATAAAGAGCTTCAAATGGTGTCATCCCTAATGATGCATGGTAGGAGTTGTCATAAGCAAAATCCACCAATAGAAGATACTCTTCCCATTTATACGGTTGATCCATACAATACATCCTAAGGAGGTATTTGAATACTTGGTTCATTCTCTTTGTTTTCCCATCTGTTTGAGGGTGGTATACCGAACTGAAATTCAATTGAGAGAGAGAGAGAGATGCATATATGTTCCACTACTTAACAATGATTATAGAAAAATTTCATAGCTATCATAATTTCTTGGGCATTCCTCATGTATAGAGATAGAGGAATTCTATTGGAAACCAACATTGTAATTTCTCTATAGATAGGTATGTAAAATATAATAATATATACAAGGCATGTAATAATATGATATAAAACCTTAATGAACAAAGGAACCAAAACAAGGAAATTGTATAAGGACATAACGCCTTAAGAAAAGTGATATCATGGAATACCTTATTTTTAGGGTATGTTCAAAATGTATTATTAAAATTTTTAAGTAAAAGCATAGATAGCAAGAGTAAGCTCAGACTCCTCCAAAATGCCAACAACCTTGTTGTTAGCAATGCCCATAAGAAACTATCAACCTAGATTAATTATCTTCAACTTTGAGATGGGTAATTCATAATCCAATATTATTTTAGGAAATTGTGAAAGAGGATTATACTTAGCTCCGAGAACAATGTTGGAAATATTTCTAATTTAGTCATTGAAATATGCCTTCAACTTTGTTGAGGATATTTTTTAATGTAGGTGTGGGAATTTTATCTTATACTCATTGTTGGTGAATATCTCTTGAGCCAACTCTTCTAGCTAATCTCCTCCAACATCAATACAACACCAACTAGATCCTCAATCCTTTGAAAATCCATGTAGGATGCCATGAAGCAAAGATAATCAGGTTGGGAAATTATTTTGTCTTTCAAGGAATTGATATTGCAATTATTTCTACAACCCTTATTATCTTGTTTGATACTTCCTTCCTATTTCTCAAAAAAATAGACTTCATTTTAGTTACATAAATGATCACTTCATCCATGATTGTACTAAGGCTAGATTGAATACCCTGCAAAGCTTCAACACCACTCATTGATATAAGTGACAACTCTAGAGTTGGTTTAGATACTAAATATTTTTTACACATACAAATTTATTCCCCTCTCTTGGAATCCAAAATCAAGACTAACCCTACAAGAATGTTGTCCACCATCAAAATGTGTGTCCACATGCACAAGGAAAATATCACCCTTCTTATGCACTCTATATTGTTGGGAAAATAATATGCTTATTAGTTCTTAATTAATGGTAATAGATGTAAACCATATTGGATTCAATGAATTTTTTAGACATTGGTCTCCTTTGACCACCTAACTATAAAATAATAATATCTAACGCCTAGGCCACATACAAAACAACACAAATTTGATATTATTCTAAACACTTATTTTAGCCTATATGACACTAGTAGGTTAAACTAACTATATATAAAAGGTAGTTTAACCTATTGGCATTACATGGGCTAAATAAGTGTCCCATATCATCGATGAATCAATCAATGCACTAATCCATGACAAGTTAAATGGGTGCATGCAAGAGGTGTGTCAATAATAATAACTAAATACCAATGGCAAGCTTGGGTGGTGGAGAGGAACCACTTTTGATTGAAGAATATGATGCAAATGGAAAGCTCTAGCCACTTCATAACATTATAGTGGCAATGCCTTTAATATTAATTTTGAAAAAATACAACCCACATGTCTTCTCCTTGTTCTAAGGACTTTGGATGATAATATTTCTTAGACAATTGTACAAAGGAAAAAGAGGGGTCTTCCCAAATTTGTTTTCCAATCTCATACTAGAGTGAAGGGTGTGAGATTGAATAGGGTTGGGTCTAGCATTGTCTAGTTTGGATCCTTGGGCTCTTTGTTGTTTCTTTTTAGATGTTATTGTGCTTGACAACTAGGCTATAATTGTCCCTCTATTTTGTTATTGATGAGTTATTTTATTTATCTTATATCTCATGGTACTCATTCTAGTTGTTTGTTGGCTACTTTGTTGTACAAGGGTTCATGCCCTTTCAAAGTTTGCTTTTATTAGTATAAAAATAACCACCATGTCTTGGGAGATGCATAAGGCACCATCGAAACATACCCCACACAAACTCTAAGTAGTGGTCACTTGCATCGCAATATTTGATGAAGAACTTGGAACCCGACAAACATACCACAACCCACTTCATTTGATTTAATCTACACATCAAGTGTTTACTAATAAATAGAAAATTAAACATTAAGAATATTTATTTATTTTTGGTTGGGTCTAGCTTCTATTCATGCTCACCATGTCAAATCTTTGAAAATACGTATTTAATACCATATATTAGATGCTATCATTGAATGATATTTTTTTTCTTATTTTAATTTTTTTTTTTAAATCTTAAAAAAAATAGAGTAACCAATAACATTTAAAAAGAAAAAACAAATAACAAAACTCTAAATTTTGCATTTCATTTTAAAGAATTACATAAATTTTGAGAAAACTAATATCAAAACTAATAACACCAAATAAACAAAATACTATATCTGAGATGCAATTTCCCATTGGTTTCACTTGAAAATTATGGAAAATAAATCTAAGATCCAAGTTTTTGTGATCTTGAAAACTTTTCTTGCAACTTTGACAACTTTTGCAATTTTACACTTTAGAGGTCTCCACTCTTCAATTTTTCTTCAACCTAGGACTTGCAACACAAATACAAGAGGGAATTTTTTTTTTTTTGGTGAATGGGGGTTTTCCTTGGTCAAACCCAATTTTGGTAACCACACCTTTAATTGAAATATTGAAAGGTGAAAGGAACGATGAATGAAAGATACAATACATTGAAACTCAACAAACCCTTGAATAAACCTTTAAAAATTTGAAATGTTGATGTTGGTCTTGTTGGCATATGGATTGATTGATGGAACGTGGCTTCTAGTGTTTTCATTGATGGAAACCTAAGTCATCCCTTTGGTCCGAAGACCAACATTTATCCATACCGACAAGATAAGTAAAGAAAAGTGTTCTATCGACAACAAGTATAAAGAATAGGTTATTCAGTCAGTCAGTCGATCTATATGCTTCACTGGATTATCATTTTGAGTTGTGGATCTCAGAAAGATATTTTTAAGCATCTATGCTATCTTTTTGTTAAGTTTTGTGTTGAAGAATTGATTAGTGTATGAGTTAGGAGATCCGATTGGATGTTTTGGTAAGATGTTTTTTTGTTTATTTTCTCATTATGGCTGACCTAGTGAATGTTGCATGTTGCGGATGTATAAGGAGTAATTGATTAATTTTTTCTTGTGTTGGTTATTTTGTTTTGGGTCGTAGCTATAATCTAGCTGACTTGTGTAGGTGCACATTAAATTTGATTAGAAATTTGAGCTGACCATTGAAGGATATTTTATGTTTTGTTAAAGTTGAATTGAAGCGAGAAAATACTTGTTAGCAGATATATATATATATATATATATATATATATGAGATTGGTAATTCATTTTGTGTGAGAGAAGTAAGTGGAAGTGTGTGAATGTGTTTGAGGATTAGAGAAGGTGTATGTGTGAATATTAGAAGGATGTTTGAGTGATCTATGCATAATTTGAGAAGGACAGAAAAATAGAGAAGAGAAGAGTAGAGAAAAGTAGAAATACAGAATTAGTCAAAAGGGTTGAAGATTGTGTACTGAGCTTCATTGGAATTAAATGTAGGAATTTGGAGATGCTATCCTCTCAGTTCAATTTTTTTGTGTAATCGCAAACATTTTGTAAGGTAGTGAGTCTTCCTTATTTTGAGCAATGAGCTCTAGGCAGTGTGCCTGAATGCATGTACATTCCCTTTTCTTCATACTTTTAACAGAGTATAATTGTGGATTAATCTACACCACTTTTTTTCCCCTCATAGGGTTTCCACATAAAAATATTGGTGTTAAGGTACTTTGATTATCTTTTTCATGTGCTTACATCTTTATTTCTTCTCATGTGTTGTAAATGGTTTAAGATCTGGATTTAAAGTTTAAATTTGTTGAACATTGATTCAACCCCCCTCTTAATGTTCCCTGAGTCCAACAATTGGAATTAGATCAAGGTTCCTCTGCAAAAGTTTAATAGCTTGAGCTAGATCTTGAATTGCAATGGACTCTAGTGATCTTCAACAATAGCTTATGGTGGCATTTGATGATATTGATTAGTCTAAAGCAGAAGTCATGAAATTAAAAGAAAATCCTGTGGATGCTAAGAAATTCATTCAATCATTGAAAGATAAAATCAATGAGTCAAGAGAAAAGAGGAAGGAACTTGGTGATCAACTGAAGCATAAATAAAATAAGAGCTTGGAAGATGTTCACTTGAATCAGACCCTAAAAGAGATAACTAAAGAATGTGAAAAACTTGCTAGGGACAATGCTACTCTAAAGCTTGAGATGGAATATGTGGCAATGATGCTAACTAAGGAGATTGAAGAAAGGAATAAGAATGAGGAGAATCTAGCACAATATTTAAAAGAAAAATTTGAAGAATGCAATAGAGTAAATAGCAGATTCATATGGAGATTGAACTACAATAGTCCATAAATAATGAACAAGAGCTTGAAAGACAGATAGTTATTCTTAGAGATGAAATCACTATTGCAAATGAGTACAAGGAGAAGTTCAAGATTAGTTCTACTAAACTTGATGAGCTGACTAAAGGATATAAGGATGCAAATGATAAGCGAGGTCTTGGATATGAGAAAGAAGAAAGCTCATAATTTGAACATAAGGATTCCAGACAAAGAAATTAGATGAACAAAGGAAAAAGGTATCTGATAAGATAACCCAATGCACATAAGTTTAATGCTACTGCTTTGCTTGCAATAAATTTGGTCATATGGCTTCTTAGTGTAGAAGTAAAATAAATTCAAGTAGTCCATCATTTCTCGGTTAGTGTTTTAGTTGCAAAAAGTTTGGTCATAAGCCAATTGAATGCAAAAGTATATATGTCAGTGTAAGGAATGTTAAATGCTATACCCATGGAAAATTTGGGCATATTGCTAATCAATTCAGATCAAAGAGAAATCAATGGAATGAATGGTCTAGACAAAGAAATTTGACGTGTTACAATTGCAATAGATTTGGTCACATTGTAAGATTCTACAAGAACATAAACATGGATAGAAGAGGTCTGGTATACAGAGGAATAATTTCACAAAAAGATGACAAAGGAAAAGGAAAAGTAACTATGGAAGAGATTAGAGATCAGATGAAGAAAACATGGGTAAAGAAGAGTGAATCTGATGAAGGAAAAATCCCATACCAGAAGTAGCCTCCGGTAACCCCTCTGGAAATTGATCTTAGGCTTTTGGCCTAGGGGGAGTCTTTTCAAGAAAATAATTTTGTTCCCCTATCAGTAGCTAGTGCCGGAATTAAGGAAATTGTCAGTATTTGTGATAAAAGTTTGTAAATGCATCAGTGATCGCTTATGTAGAAACATGTAAAGTAGAACGTCCACAAACAAATTTTTCCTTTGTTGTTTGAGAAAACAGAGTACCTAAAACTCCTAGGGAAAAATATTTAATGTGGAAAAAAGGTTAGGTGCGTGAAGTTATAAAAGGGTATTTGGAACCCTCATTTGTCACCTTGCATTGAAGAACATAAGGAGAGCCTCTACAGTGAAATTTCAAACGAGTAAAGCAAATTCAACAACAAATTCACCAGGTATTTTAGTTGCTTGGTGAATTTCAAATTTTGTGCTCGGTAGAAAAACTTGTTTCGTACAAAAGGAAAAATGAAGAAAATTAGAGGAATGGTGAATTTAGATGAGTATAGCAAAGGAAATATTAGGGTTCTAAGAAATTTTTTGGCAGCCTATGAATTGAATTGGCTTGAAGGTGCAAAACATAAAAGTTTGGAAATTTGGAATGAGTTTCCTTATTTCGTTAATGCAGAAGTGGTCAAGTTTATCCTGAACAGATTGAATGAGGACATTCTAACCTTGGATAAACCCTATCTTATTTCAAAGGATGTGATTAGAAATTTAATTGGTCTGTGCAATGTTGGGGATATTCTAAAAAATAAGTTGATTTAGAACAAGGAAGTTGAAACCCTAACCGGAGTGATAGGAGATCAGAGGGCTCTAGTAATTTCAACTATCAAAGGTCCAATAACAAGGTACATTGCACATGGGATTTCATACAAAGTTTTCTTCAAAAAGAGGGAAGGTTCAACCTCGGTAGGTGTATTTTATATTGCTCACAAAATGATAATGGAAGATAAAGACTTTGATCTATGTGAATTGCTAAAGGATCAGTTGATGGAAAATTTGTAATTAACGAAAGAAGCAAATTACCCCTTTAGGTTTGATACTTTGATCATATGTATCATGATTTATTTTCTGAAATGCTTGCCTTAGAATGATAATGGGGTATGGAAGGAAAGTGAATTGGTTTGTAAGAAAAGTTTTAAACATTCTAATGCTTTGGGAAATTATGAGCAAGAATATGCAAATTTCTTCAAGGAATTGCTAGGGAAGTTTGGAGAAGTTAACATTCCCCTTCTGGTAAAGATGCTTGAAGTTGGACCATCTTTCAGTAGAATAGAAAGGAAGTAGAAAAGGGCTCTAGAGTTTGTTGATGACACCTCTCAAACACATAAGTCCCCAAGAGCTGAAGAAAAAGGCAAAGAACAAATAATTGTGGATATACCAGATGAAGACTCTTATGAGTACATTCCCAGGGATGAACTCGAATTTGGTGAACCAGATGTAATAATAGTAGAAGGAAGCAATGAAGAATGTGCTTTACTCAAAGAAAAGATATTGTAGATTTTTCATGAGGAAGATGGAATGCAGAAGATTATTGACATATGTTTAGATGGACCCTCATATGAGCAGGACCTGATTGAGAACACATTGATTTCTTACTTTGTGCATAATAACATTGGATTGGAAAGTTTAAAGAATGTGCTTCTAGAAGAAATGATCAAATGTATCACAGAGGATATGTCCTTTGAGCCTAAGGATAGGAAAGAGGAAGAAGTAATTCTACATCCGAAGAAGCGGTTTAGGTTGTCCCTTACCAAACTGAAAAAGAAAATGAAATCGGTTAAGCAAGCAACGTAATTAATCCAGCCAATAGAAATTTCAACCATTGGTCTCAAGGCCCATGCTGCCACTGGAGTATCCAGACACTGTGCCTTCGTGGCTGATCAAACCATCTATCATTACATACCCGCCATCCGGACGAGCAGTCATTGTTATCCGCAACTGGCAGCAAAATCCACCCTTGCCAGAAACACCCATGGACACCTAAGTCACAGATCCCAATCTAACGGTAATGGGAGCATCCCACTGAGTCCAAGAAAGCGATAAACCAGAAGAAGAAATCACAACCCAACCCCAATCCGCAAACTATCAACGACATCCCAAACGTCACGATCCAAATCAATGACTTCCAGAAACAACCAAAATAAACCCTGTTTGCCATCGCGAGAAAGATGCAATGAGAGTATTTTACTTTTGGAATTTGAAAGAGGGTAGGTTTTGTGTAAAAGAATATGCTGTTTTCATTGATGTGTCAAAGGGGGAGGAGAGGAGTGAAAAATGCTTTATCAATCTAAGAGGGAGTTTGAATTTTGAAATTTTGAATTCTAACACTTAGTCATTTTTCACTAAGTGTTGCCATCAACGCCAAAGGGGGAGATTGTTGGAATATGGCTTGCTTAATTGAATGTGGCTTCTAGTTTTGTCATTGATGGAAGCCTAAGTATCCCTCCAGTCCGCAGACAAGGATTTATCCATATTTCCAAGATAAGTAAAGAACAGTGTTCTACCAACAACAAGTATGAAGAACATGGTATCCAATTAGTCAGTCAATTTGTATGCTTCATCGAATCATCATTTTGAGTTGTGGATCTTCAAGAGATTTTGTTAAGCATCTATGCTATCTTGTTGTTATGTTTTGTGATGAAGCATTGATTAGTGTATGAGTTGGGAGATCCGGTTGGATGTTTTGGAAGGATTTTTTTTCTACTTATTTGCTCATTATGGACAACCTATTGAATGTCGCATGTTGTGGATGTATAAGGAGTAATTGATTAATTCTTTCTTGTGTTGGTTTTTTTTTGGGGGTTGTAGCTATAATCTAGCTGACTTGTGTGGGTGCACATTAAATTTAATTAGTGATTTGTTAAAGCTGACTTGAAGCAATGAAATCTTTGTTAGTGGATATATATATATGATATCGGTAATTCATTTTGTGTGAGATAAGTAAGTGGAATTGTGTGAATGTGTGTGAGTAGTAGAGTAGATGTATGTGTGAATATCAAAAGAGTGATTGAGCGATCTATGCATAGTTTCAGAAGGGCAGAAAAATAGAGAAGAGTAGAGCAGAGCAGAGCATAAATATAGAATTAGTTAGAAGGGTTGAAGATTGTGTACTGAGCTTCATTGGAATTGAATCCAGGCATTTGGAGATGCTATCCTCTTAGTTAAACTTTTTGATGTAATCACAAACATTTTATAAGGAAGTGAGCCTTATTTTGAGCAGTGAGCTTTAGGTAATGTGCCTGAATGCATGTGCATTCCCTTTTATTTATACTTTAAACATAGTATAATTGTGGATTAATCCCCACCATGGTTTTTCCCCTTACAAGTTTTCCATGTAAAAATATTGGTGTTATGGTGCTTTGATTATACTGTTCATATGCTTGCATCTTTATTTTTGTTCATGTGTTGTAAATGGTTTAAGATCTAGATTTAAAGTTTAAATTTGTTGAACATTGATTCACCCCCCCTATCAGTGTTCCCTGAGTCCAACAGGTCTTGCATGAAATGGATAAAATGGATGTGAATCTTGATGCTTGAAAATATGACTTGAATGTTTTACTTGATCTTTGAAACCTACATCATAATGTTAGCTCCAAAAACATGCATGATTGAACACAAATTTGACATGATGCTTGAGATCTTGATCTCTACAACAAATGCTTGATAAATCTACTCTAGAATGTGCTTGACAATAATATTTTCTCATATGAAAGTTCACCTCTTGATAGATGTTTTAAATTGATAAAATAACCTTGATTTTATAGATGATTTTCAAATTTCCCAAAAATTAAACATTAGAAGCCAACATTTGAATATGAATTTGTGATAATGAAAATACCACCAAAAACATATATAAAATTGGAATTGGGAAAATAGGCCCTAACCTATGTTATCAAGATCTTTGAATTTTGGGGTGCTAATAATGATAAATGCATTAATGAAATCACACTTCCCTCTTCAGAAATTGCAATTAATGAGGCTTGTAAATGCAATTTTTGGCCAATTAGAAGCTTAATTAAGTCTATTTAAACTAGGGGACCCAAACAAAGTGTGAAAATGTAAAGTAAATTTTTCTACACTACATTTAGCCCCCACTTTAGTTAGAGGATGACCTTGCATCAAAATCACACTAAAGTAAACAAATATGTTTCAAGAAAGGTCCAAATGAACAAATTTTTATGGGATAGGATGAAAATGACCAAAGCGGTTGTGCAAGCCCCTAGGATCTAAGATCCCATGGAAAACCAACATAATCACAAAGGGACATACACAAGATGTATGGTATGAAGATACAAGACAAGATACACAAGCATACAATGTCAAAGAATTAAAGAAAGAAAGAAAAAGAAAAGAAAAAGGGGTGGATTAAGCCTCAACTATTTGTCCAACTTGATGTGGACTGAGCCTTATTTTTTTTCCAAAACATTTACAAGTGAATCCTACTTTCCACTATGCAAACAAATAGTGCACTCACATGGGCTAGTGAAATCCGCTATCCACTAGGTGACCCCCAAAAAGGTGGCTAATGGGAAAGTCATGCCAAGTCAACAGGATCCCATACATCAATCATACCAAAGTTATACCTCTTGATAACTTTGATAAGGTGCCAAAAAAATGGTCACAAGGCTATCAAGTTGTGTTATTCTATGCACTCATGAAAAAGGGTCTATTGGCAAACAAGTTGTGTTATGCTTGGTGGGCTTGACAAAGGTTATACATGAAATGATAGAGGATATTCAAATGGTTTTCTCTTGATTCATGAAAGGTATCACCATAGGGAACATCCTACCTAATGTCTCCAAGAAAGGACTAGTCAAGGATAAAAGATTCATAACCTAGGGAATGCAATCCATAGCATTACCACTAAGAGCAATCTCATATGCTTAGAATGGTCGCAATATTGAAGGAAATAAAACCCAATGGCACCACCAAAAAGACACATCATGTGAATTGAGAAGACCACACTTTGAATAAATATTTCATACTTTCTAGGAGATGTATGCTATCATCACTAAGAAGGAAACATGAAAGAAATGAATGGGGGATAATATTTCCCCCACTTAAAATGTCAACATACTTGCTATGTTGGTATTTTAAGTAGAAAGAGAGTGAGAGGTGATCCTTGAAAAAAATGCACACCTCAAAAAACTAGTTATCCTTGCCCCCAAATAATAGAGACAAAGACAACCACCAAGAAATATCATGTTGCTACCAAGAGAGATATGATTGCACCTAATATTGTACCACCATGAATGAAAATGAGAAAAACACATAAAGCTACCAATGCCACATAGTGATGAGAAACATGATGGGATGAAAATCATTATCAATTAGAGGAAATAGGTACATCAACACCAGGAAGAGCACCACAATCCTTAAGGTGTTAAATTTTATCACTCAAAGCCTTATATTAATTTGTAGAATGACCATGAACTCTATGATATGCACAAGATGAACTTTTGTTTTAAAATTTCATTCATGTTTTTGGAGGGAGAGATATCAAGTGGGCTTGGAGAAGTGTCAACAAGGTACTCACATGATCAATGGTAGATGTGTAAGGAAATCTTAGGTGTGGAACAAACTCTCCTAACGCCAAAACCTCAAGGAAGAATGTAGAGGTGACTTTAAATTTTGCAATTACAATTCATTAAGATACACTTGAAAAGAATAATAGAATAAAGAAACAAAAATACACAATTGGACACCATATTTTCTTGGGAAAACACTTATGGGAGAAAAACCCACCACACCAAGAAAAGCCTCTTTATATTACAGTAAAGAAAATTACATACAAAGAACTTCACTTTCTGAAGTCAATTATTACAGAAGCACATTTATTGATCAATCTTGTACAAAAATGCTCTCTGAAACATCTAATGAATTCACTCAGATCAATTTGTGTTCAATCGAACAACACTTCATTATCTCACACTATTTATTGTCATCCGCCATTGCCAGAGAGTAATTAATTCTCTCATAGTCTATTCATCTCCCTCACAAGAACAATCACAATAGTCCAACTGCTAATGGTTCACATTCCACTTCTCTAATTGGTCCAAAACAAACCATGTAGGATAGTCATTCAGTCAAAATGGTTCAATAGAATTGCATGTTGGTGAGACACTAGGTCGTGTCTCCCTGATGCCACAATGCCCGACTGTCGTTATTGACAAGAGTCACCACCATTGAAAAGAGTCATATTGAGTTCAAACCTATCACCCAGACTCACTCTATTGGCAAGAAATCTCACTGATTTCCATTGCAAAACCATCGGTAAGACCATCATTGTCAGTAAGACATCATATTGAACACAAATCCATCGGTGAGAGGAACGTTGTCACCAAGAGGTCATATCGAATGCACTAGCCTATCGGCGAGACCACATCCATTGGAAAGAGTTCTTACCAAATGCAAACCTAACCAAGTATCATCGGCCAGAGTCACACCGATGTCATCGACAGTTCATGTCACCCTGACCAGTCTATCAGCAAGAGCAACACCATTAGCAAGAGGTTACACAGAAGTTCATCACATGGAGATCCATCAGTAGTTCATAAAAAAATCTGTCGGTGAGACTAGAACTCTTGACAAGAGTTCATACTGACTGCAAACCTATTAGCCAAGAGTCCCCCTGATGATCACCAGGAGCCAACCCATCAGCGAGACTAGCACTATCAAAATGAGTCACTCCGAAGGTTCATGCCTCTCCCTAATGCCACTCATCGCCAAGAGTCTCCTCGATAACCACCTAGAGCCCACCTGTCAGAAAGAGATTTTCCATGATGGAATGAGATGGGAAACTCACAATGATAGACATGTCTTGTTGATGACTTCTGTCGGCAAGACAAAACCAAAGTCTCAGCGACTTTAAAATTTTGAACACAACTGCTAGTTGGTAAGACTTCTAGAGGGTCTCACCGATTTTTCTCTTTTAGGAGTTTCATGTTAGTAAGCTTGAGGCACATTTTCCAACAATCTCCCACTTGACGAAGATCTTATTGACACCTCCAGAGCATAACAAAACTATTGAAATTCATGGGTACTAAGGCCCATCGAATTGGCACACCATCTCAACTTGTTTGTACTCACTGGTTTCGTCAATGCATCTACAACATTTTCTAGAGTATCCACTTTTTCTAAAGAGACCTTGCATCCTCCACGATATCTCATACAAAATGATATTGCACATCAATATGTTTCATCCTGGCATGGAAAGTAGGATTTTTTTCCAAACAAATAGCACTATAACTATCACAGTAAATTGTAATTTTCCCTGCATCAAACCCAATGTTAGAAAACAAATGTTTTAACTAGATTGCTTCTTTATAGGCATGTGTTGCTGCCATGTATTCTACCTCTATAGTGGACAAAGCGACTATAGCCTGCCGCTTACTCATCCAACTAATTGCACCACCATTCATCATGAAAATATATCCACTAGTGAATCTTCTACTATCAATGTCCCCTTCCCAATTAGAATCCACATAGTCTCGAATGTTGAGAGTCCTCTGTGATTCAACCAAATTTCCATGGTAACACAAAGCATATTTAGAAGTGTCCTTAAAATATCTAAACACTCTTTTTATAGCATCCCAATGTGTCCTAGGATTTTCAATAAAACGACTAAGTACTCCCACTGCTTGGGAAATTTCTGTTCTTGTACAAACCATTGCATACATTAAACTTCCAAATTCACTAGCATAAGGCACTTTGGTCATGTCCTCTATCTCAGTAGGAGATTTTGGACAGTCTTCAAAAGATAGATTCGTTCCCTACAAAACTAGAACAACTAGCTGCTTGCAATTAGTGATACAAAATCTCTCCAAAATAGTATTAATATACTTACTCTGATTGAGCCAAATTTTTCTACTCTTCCCATACCTAGTTATTTCTATTCCCAGAATATACCTAGCTGTACCAAGATCTTTCATTTCAAACTTTGTAGACAACTGAGATTTTAGATTATAAATCATTAACTTACTATTGCCTATGAACAACATATCATCAACATAGAGAGCAATAATAAGAACATGATCATTTTCAGCTTTGTAGTACACACAATGATCAAATTTTGATCTTACAAATCCCAATGACAAAAAAAACATGTCAACATTTTGGTACCACATTCTAGGAGATTGTTTTAATCCATACAAATATTTTTTCAACTTGTAAACTGGTTTTTCTTTACCTTTTTCCACAAAGTGCTCAAGTTGGGACATGTAAATTTCTTCTTAAAGGTCACCATGAAGAAATGTTGTCTTCACATCCATCTGTTCAATCTCTAAGTCATACACTGTTGCAAGTGACAAAAGAAATCTGATAAATGTCAGCTTAGCTACAGGAGAAAATATTTCTCCATAATCAATTCCCTCTATTTGGGAATACCCTTTCACAACCAACCTTGCCTTATACTTTTCAACACTGCCATCCAGACCTATTTTCCTTTTAAATACCCATTTGTAGCCAACAAATTTTCTGCCTTCAGGCAAGGGCACCAAACTCCAAGTATCATTCTTTTCTAATGATGCCATTTCTTCATTCATGGCTTCCAACCAAGAGTTTGAGTCAGACATTCTAAATGCCTCTTTCACAGTCCTAGGATCATCAGTGCTAGAAATTAAAGCATAGGCACAAGTAGAATCTAGCAAAGAAAACCCATACCTATTAGGTTGCTTTCTTTCACATGTTGACCTCCTCATAGGCTGAGGCTAAGGTTGATCTTCTTCTTTAGAACTCTCAGAACTACTTGATCTCTCCTTAGTTTCAGGTACATTTTGAATTTTCAATTCCTCTTTATCTTGTGTCGAAGGAATTTCAACTACATCCCTTTTATTTTTTGATTTTGTCTCTAACTGCAGATCTAAAGTAGAAGGCTTCAACTCACAAAAAATAACACTTCTGCTATATAGAACCTTCTTCGTATCAAGATTCCAAAGCTTGTATCCTTTTATACCAACACTATAACCAATAAAAATACATTTAACAACCTTTTTTTCCAATTTAGATCTTTTTTCATTCGACACATATGCATATGCCTCACAGCCAAAGACACGAATGTGTCTCAGAGAGGGCTTCTTTCCAAACCATGCTTCCAAAGGTGTTTTCTCAACAAGAGCGAAATTAGGAGAATAGTTTATTAAATAACATGTTGTTGCAACTTCCTCAGCCCAAAACTTCTCCTTTAAGCCAACACTGCTCAACATACTTCATGCTATTTCCATCATTGTCATGTTGAACCTTTCAACAACTCCATTTTGTTGCGGAGTGTAGGGTGTAGTTTTATGTCTTTTAATCCCATGATCTTTATAGCACCTTTCGAAATCATTAGAACAAAACTCACCACCATTGTCAGTCCTTAAGAATTTTATTTTTCTTCCAGTCTAATTTTCCACAAGGTTTTTAAATTCTTTAAACTGATTGAACACTTCTAATTTACTTTTCAAAAAATAAAAAAATGCCCTTCTTGAATAATCATCAATGAACGATACATAATATCTTGATTTAGACAAAGAATCAACATTTACTGGACTAAAAACATTAGAATGCATATAATCAAGTAAACGAAAAGATTTGTGAGGATTGGAGTAGAATGAAACACAATGTTGTTTACCATATATACAATGTTCACAAAACTTGAATTCGAGGTTACAATCATCAAGCCCTTCAACTAGGTTTTTATTTTTTAAGGTTTTTAATCCTTTTTCTCCAATGTGGCCAAGCCTATGATGCTAGAGCATAGTCTTTTTTGTTGGAAGTTTACTTTCCATAGAGTTTGCAATATCAGGAACTTTTTACTCCTTATCTCCATGAGTAGCCTTCTGTGACTTTGCAGAGACACTATTTCATTGAACAACATGTGCATCTAGCTTATACAAGGTACCAATATGAGCACCCCTAGCTAGCACCATTGAACCTCTAGTAATCTTGCAGCCATTTCCAGAGAATGTGATTGGCACTCCAACATTGTTCAACTTACTAACAGAAATTTGCCGCACCTAGCATGACATGCCATTGACTCCCCTCACCCTCCAAGGAACCATATTTTGACTCCCTTCCTCCATGGAATTCTCATAATGAATTCTTCCAACAATAATCCTCCCACCATCATTTCAAGGCCCTAGAACCATTCCCAGGATCATGGAAGATGCCCAATCAATCATCCAAACATCATCTGATGCCCCAGAAATGAACAGCCACACCACCAGAAGAATCATTGTTGAACACTCTCTACTTCTGACACCAGGCTCCACATCAAACACTTGTCTTGACCCCTTACCAGGGAGACCTTGACTTGACTCCTATCCCTTCCTATCTCCTCCCAAACAAATGATCCTCCTTCACCATCTTAGAACATTTTCTCCATCCCTTGAAAGAGTCATCTCTCCATCCAAAATAGGAAGCACCCATCACCATGATCCCAAGACAATTCCACAACTCACATATGCCACTGAGAATCAACATGATTAGATGCTTCTTCCCAAGATTTCAAAGAACTCTTCCTCAATGAATCATTCCGATAAATAGTCCGACTCCTTCCATGATGTCATTCTTCATGAACATTTGTATTGTTCTAGCTCATGAACACACTCATCAACCCTTGATTTCAATCCAAGAACCCAACTCTCTCCTGCCCAGGCTCTTATTCCAAACCAGCCAAAGATCCATATCAACCACAGATCCTCCACTAAGCTCCAATAACCCAAAACTGTCACATTGAGACTCAATCTCTTGACATGCTTGCCATCTTAACTCTAGAATTTGACCACCAGACTCTCACAAGACCCACCCAATAGAATTGACCTAAAACCCAATGTACCCACAAGGATAACACAACCCAGACTGGCCCACTCTGAAGGAAATATTAGGTGTGAAAAAAACTCTCCTAATGCCAAAACCTTAGGGAAGAATGTAGAGGTGACTTTAAATTTTGTAATTATAGTTCATTAAGATACACTTGAAAAGAATAATAGAATAAAGAAATGAAAATACACAATTGGACACCAGATTTACATGGGAAAACCCTTACAAGAGAAAAACCCACCACACCAAGAAAAGCCTCTTTGTATTACAGTAAAGAAAATTACATACATAGAACAACTTAACTTTCTAATGTCAATTATTATAGTACCACATTTATTGATCAATCTTGTCTAGAAATTCTCTCCAAAACATCCAATGAACTCACTCAAATCAATCTGTGTTCAATCAAGCAACACTTCGTTATCTCACAATATTCATCATCATCTACCATTTCCAAAGAGTAATTCATTCTCTCACAGTCTGTTCATCTCCCTCATAGGAATGGTTGCAATAGTCCAACTACTAACGGTTCACATTACACTTCTCTAATTGGTCCAAAATAGACTACATAGGATAGTCATTCGGTCAAAATGGTTCAACAGAATCATATGTCGGTGAGACACTAGCTCGTGTCTCCTCGATGCGACAATGCCCTACTGTTGTTATCGGCAAGAGTCACCACCATCGGCAAGAGCCATATCGAGTTCAAACCTGTCACCCAAACTCAATCTATCGGCAAGACATCTCACCAATGTCCACTACAAAACCATTGACAAGACCATCGCTGTCGCTAAGACATCATACCAAACACAAATCCATCGGTGAGAGGAACAATATTGCCAAGAGTTCATATCAAATGCATCAGCCTATTGGTGAGACCACATCCATTGGTAGGAGTTCTTACCAAATGCAAACCTAACCAAGTATCTTCGACCAAAGTCACACTGATGTCATCGACAGTTCATGTCAGCCCGACCAGTCTATTAGCAAGAGAAACACCATCAGCAAGAAGTTACACTGAAGTTCATCATGTGGAGATCCATCAATAGTTCATAAAAAAATCGGCCAGTGAGACTAGCACTCTCAGTAAGAGTTTATACTAACTTCAAACCTATTAGCCAAGAGTATCCCTGATGATCACTAGGAGCCAACCCATTGGTGAAACTAGTGCTATCGGAATGAGTCACTTTGAAGGTTCATGCCTCTCCCCAATTCCACTCGTCGCCAAGAGTCTCCTCGATAACCAACTGGAACCAACCCGTTAGCAAGAGATCTACCACAACGGAATGAGATGGGAAACTCACAACGATAGACATGTCTTGCTGATGACTCCCATTGGCAAGACAAATCCAAAGTCTAAGTGAGTTTAAACTTTTGAACATAGGTGCTAGTTGGTAAGACTTCTAGAGGGTCTCACCGATTCTACTCTTTTAGGAGTTTCATGTCAATAAGCTTGAGGCATGTTTTCCAACAAGATGATGTTCCTTTCTTTTGTGACATATATTTACTTCTTATTATAAAGTGTCATAAATATACAAGACTCTTTATATTGTGAGTTTTTGTACTCTCCCTTAAAGGAGGGTGTAAAATCTAATGAACCCCAATCATTATTAAGACGTGTTTGAAGATGTCCTAGGAGTGTTTTGCATGATGACATTGATATTAAGAAAATATTTCTTTGATTCTTTCAATTATTTTGAGGGACAATAACCAAGACCACTAGTTGTTTCTATCAGTTCAGGATGCACCAAGGTTAAATTTTTCTTAGAAGAATCTTTTGTAATAGTGTTGGTATTGATTGAAGGATTTTTTGATGATTTTGTTTCTTTTGAGGGACAATAACCAAGACCACTAGTTGTTTCTTGTTTGTTAGTCTCTATATGGACACATATATTTGGTTCTCTAGTACCACAGCCTTTTCCACTATAGCTAAGTTATTTCAAAAGTTCTTAACCTCTTCCATAAAGCTTTTCCATTTCTTTTGGATTTTGTGGTTGTTCATAATCAACTTCATCAAAGTTTGTTGTGTAATTTTTTTCATCTTCTAAAGTGGTTGAAGTGGATGCTTTCAAAGGTTCTTCCAAATTTTTTGTTGACATCAGCCTTGGTTCTTTTCCCTTTTTTATAATTTTTTGTTATGATCTTGTATTCTCCCATGAATGTAGGTGTAAAATCCAAGGAGCCCCAGTCATTGTTCAATAGCTTTGTGAATTTTTCAATATTGTTCTCTTTTTATTCCTCTTGCACAAGCTCTACTTTTGAAGTTGGTATCAATGTTTTCAAAGCACTTTCCTTGTATTTCTCAATGTGTAAACAATTTTTAGGCTTAGGGCCAACCTTGATTATGTACACTTTATTTTTGTAGACATACTTCATTACACGATGAAGATTCAAAGGAATTGCATTCATTTCTTGAATCTTGGTCTTCCCAAAAGAAGATTACATGAAATATCTTTAGGTATAACATGAACAAGAGTCTACAATGTGACATTTCCAATTGTATAGGTAGTGCGATCACACCAAGCGGTTGTTTTCCTATATTATCAAATCCAAAAATAGATAAAGAGTCTAGTTGTATTTGGATTTTGTCTACTCCAAGTCTATTCAAAAGGCTTATGATACACACATTAAGGTTTGATCCATTGTCAACAAGGGTTTTTTTTATCCCACATGTATTAATGAAATCCACTATCATGAAAGTTTCATTTTTTTTGCACTTCCAAAGGAGGTAGCTCACTTTGGTGAAAAACAATGTCTACATTAACTAAATTCATTCCTTGAATTAGGGCTACTAAAAAATTTGGTTGCACATTAGGATGAATAACAACTTGTTGTAAAGAACTTTGAAGCATGATATGATAATTAGGTGAGGCTTGAAAAGATCCCATGAGGATATCTTGGCGAGAGTATTTTAAATTTGTTCAAAAAGGTCATACTCATTCCCACTATGTAAAGGAAAATGAGGAGAAATAGGAAATATAGGTTGAGGAAATGATAATGAAGTAGGAATGGTTTGTGGTTTCCTATTGTTCCTTGTATTATATGTGTAAGCAATGATATAACTTGATTGCTACGAAACATTGTTACTATCAAGTTACATTATCAAATTCTAGATATCTCTTGGGGATAATGGTTTATTTTTTAGGTGGTCCTATGATAAACACATTTTTTTTGAACTTGAGGTTGATATGAGGATGGGTAGATGGGAAGAATTCACTCAGGAGATGACTTGGGAGGTTGAATAATTAGAGGACTTGTATGAGAACTCAAAGGACATTTAATGTTAATAACCTCAAAAGACTTATCCTTATTTTGATGATCTTTTATCTAAGGAGAGTCTAATGTTACCTCATCATACTCATATAATGAATCCACATTGCTATTATTTGAAATACATGTGTCAATGTTGTCATTTTTTTACACCATGGTATCTTCCATAATAGGAGAGATTTTAGGAGAGGATTAAACAAGATGTTCATCACATTCAATGGTTAGATATCATAAGATAGCTTCATCACAAGTAGGGATGCATCAAGAGAAGAATAACTATGATTTTATTGCTTATCAATGATTGCATCCTCTTGTTCAATAATGTCCTCCCAAGAATTAGGAGAGGGAGAAAAAATATTCTCATGACTCTCAATGAGTGGGTTTTCTAATACCAAAATATATTTTTCACAAATATGGAAGATATTAGAACAGATATTATTTCCATGTTTATCTATGATTACATCCCCTTGTCTAATAATGTCTTCCCAACTGGGAGAGGTGGGTGAAAGGAAACAAATAGGATGGCCATGGATCTCAATGATTGGATCTTTTAACACCAAAATATCCTCTTCAAAAATAGGAGAGATACTAGGAGAAGAAAAAATTTCATGATTATCTATGATTTCATCCTCATTCACTAAAACATTCTCACAAGTGGAAGAGATATTGGGAGATGAATGGAGACTAGGTAAAGTGATGTTAATAAATGTGGTAATGATCTCATCTTCTTGTGTCTTAATATCTTCCCAAGTGGGAGAAGTAGATGGAGAGGGACAAACAAGACTTTCATGATTCTCACTAACTGTATCTTCTTTTACCAAGATACCTTCATCACTAGTGTGAGAGGTATCAGGAGAAGAACAATAATGGTTTTCATGATTATTCATGTTTGTATCCTCTTGTATCATATAATCCCCACAAATGTGAGAGATATTAGGGTTTGAGTGAAGGATAGGCAAGGTGATATTAATAAATGTGTCAATGGTTTGGTTCTCTTGCACTAAGATATTCTCATAACTAGGAAAGATAGTGGGAGGATGGCTGACATGTTTCTTAATGACCTCATTTATTTTCTCTAAATTGTACTCATAAGAGGGGATGTTGTACTTATACTATTAGAATTGGAAATGTAGATAACCTACCAAGATCTAGAGGCCAAATGGAAAGCACAAAGAGAAGATGAATATGACAATAATAAATTGTATTCTTATCAATTATGATTCAATTTTATATGTGTGTATACAATGTTTGAGAGACCCCTTGGTTATATAGCCAAGGGAAGATACAATATGTCATAAGATTATGACAAGTGTCTTAATCATATTAAATGAGATAACTTATCACAACTACCTAGGTCACATGTGTTACAAGTCAAAAGATAAGATAACAACTAATGACAACTAACAACTTCTAGAAAGATTCCTTCCTAGGACCTAAGTAAACTTAATGTGTAAATAAGTCCTGTAGTAATGAATTAACTAGGTACACGACTTTATTTACACCAACACCCCCTCTTAAGTGCAACTTAGGGAGAAGCATATTATTATGCAAGTGACACGAAGATGCAAGAATGAATCTTGAATACTAGTCCATTTTGGGTACCCATGTAAAAATGCAAAGAAATCTCTCATAAATAGAGAAAAAAAGAAAACCCAGTAGGACAAAACTCCCCTCCCCAAAAGATAGATGAAAGATACAAAAATAAATGCTCTCAAAGAAGAATAATAAGGCCAAAACCCCATGTGAGGAAAAAAACACCCCATAAGAGAGAAGAAGAAGAGAGACAAGACAACCTCCCTCAATGTTGAGTCTCCTACAATGATGGTAGAATATCAACATTGAATGCTAAAGATAATCCAAAAGCATCGAAAAATGTTCCTCACCTTAGGAAGAAACAAAACCAATATAGTATACAATATGTAAGTAAGATGGATGATGTATGATGTCTCTAAAGCATGCTCAAGTGTCTCCATGTTGATGCCAAAAGCTAACACACTCCAAACATGTGTTATAGGCCATGTTGTTGAAGAGGACAAGGTAGAATCTAGTAGAGATTAATATAGAACATGATCCAGAGAGAAAAATATCCCCTCTAAAGACAAAGAAGCCTCCTCCAATTTTTTTCCAAAAGTATCCACACTCACGCCAAATTGTGAAGAAGGATCTTCTCCACCAAAGAGAAGATTAATGTCATTTATGATGTCCCCGAAACTAGAACATGAGATTCCACAAAAAAGTTTAAACTACCTGTCAAGAAGCCATCCAAAGTAGCCAAATCTAAAAGACAATATATATCATGTTGCACCGAATCAAAAGAAACCATAAATGTAGCAGCAAAATCATCATCAAATGTAATAGTAGATGAGGATGTGATCTTAATAGAAGGAGAATAAGCAAGAAGAGAAGTCTCTTTGTCAACTAGACATTCAAGGCATTGTTGATGGTTTTTTTAGCACTACAACAACTTAGACAAAATACAAGTATCCTATCTCTCTTGAAAGGTAAATTTCTCTCAACAAGCCTCAAGAAATAACCCCAAGGTCTCTAATGTCAGGTATTGAAAATGCAACAAAAAATTCAATGATGATGTGATTTTTTGGTAATCACAAGGGGCCTTACAAATCAAATGCTGGAAGCTTCAAACTCATCAAATATGGAATTAAGGTGATTCTTGATTCAATCCTAAACTAACCCATATTCAAAGAAAGATCAAAAGATAAAGGGTTGAGAGATATCTAAAACTAACACCTAAGATCAATCACAACAATGGAAAATGATTCAAATGGACAAAGCATTCAAGGTGGACCAATCTTCCCAAAACCAATCCATGCTTAACCAAGATTAAACCTACAATATCACAAGAATAGTGCAATCTCCAAAAGTATTAAATATTTTTTAGATTGCAAGTATCCAAAAATTCATCCAAAAGCATGAAATGCATAAACATTCACAATTGAACTTGAGTGCAACAAAGAGTAGGCCCAATATAACTTTACACAACAATCTACAATTAACAAATTGCTAAAAGTATGGACTAAAGATTCCTAAACACCTTAAACACTTTATCGTAAACACAAATGAACTACACCTATCTCTAAGATTAATTATGAAATCACTTACTCAAAACAAATTATAACATATTTAAAACACAATAACCATGCATAGATGAAATAACACAAGGAAGAGCACCAAAAGACAATGTATTTAATTGTATTCACTTCACCAAAAAATTGCACCAATTCAAGTATCTCATGTCCAGTAGCAACAACAACAACCTTGCAAATGATGAGGCCTCAATATATAAAGAAGCACTCAACATGTCATCCTAGGAAAGAAATTAAATTAGGTTTTTGTATAAGGTCGGCCTTGGTAGTTTTAGTAATCCTAATTTAAATTTACAATAAAGCATTACAAGGTCGACTTCAAAAATAATTTTATAATTAAATTAAAGGCCCTGACATAGAAATATAGACATAGCCTACTTGTAATCTTAACAATCTAGATGTGGTATGCACATTATTTGAGGAAAATAGGTTGGGTCATCCTCCTTTTCCTTTTATCCTCCTCTAGAAAGTTCTTTAACATTTGATAGCATCCTATCTAGGTTGGCCTGATTTGGAGTTTGGATAAATTTTATTCTTAACTTGAGGGATTTAATTTCATCATTATATTTATCCAACATCTTCTCCCATTCTTCTTGTAGCCCTTGATATCTATCCAAATTGGAAATGCAAATAGTTTCAGCTTCAAGTAGATCATTTTTCATAGGTACATCCTCAAT